>JAOYMR010000008.1:20091086-20113584 GCA_025802075.1 Tenebrosternarchus preto | reverse complement strand
GTCCAGCTTGATACTGAGTAAAGACTGATGAGGCTCTTCTTCTACCCGCCCGGACCAGCCGCCTCATACTTATCTAGACGCGGAAGAAGGATCAACCAGCTGTTCTGGCCCCTCTCATCACCCTTGATTGCCCCCTGCTGTGGTCCAGCCACCTGTATCTCCACGGCCCTGGACTGTTATTCATAATAAAAGTCTAGGACTCTTAAGAATAAGAATTATATACAAGAAGTATATACTTATATTTCATTATTCCTTGTATTTCCTTATATACAGTATTTGTCTTTTTAATACTATTTAATACTAACGTGGTGACCAGTGTCAGCCAGAAGAAGACAGGCTCTCCCCTGAGTCTTGGTTCCTCTTAAGGCTTCTTCCTCTTACTTTCAGGGAGTTTTTCCTTGCCACTGTCGCCCTTGCTCACTGGGGGCTTGGACTCAAACATCTGTAAAGCTGCTTTGAGACAATGCTTGCTGTAAAAAGCACTATATAAATACATTTTGATTTGACTTGAGCTATGAGGTCAGCTTTTCTATGAGGTCAGCTCCTCTGTGATGTCAGCTCCTCAATGAGGTCAGCTCCTCTATGAGGTCAGCTCCTCTGTGATGTCAGCTCTTCTATGAGGTCAGCTCCTCAATGAGGTCAGCTCCTCTATGAGGTCAGCTCCTCTGTGATGTCAGCTCTTCTATGAGGTCAGCTCCTCTGTGATGTCAGCTCCTCAATGAGGTCAGCTGTTCTATGAGGTCAGCTCCTCTGTGAGTTCAATTCCTCTATGAGATCAGCTGTTCTGTGAGGCCAGCTCCTCTATAGGGTCAAGCTCCTTGATGAGATCAGCTCATCCAAGTGTTTTTAGGAGCAGGTGTGGAGGTCTCTCTGTGTATAGCAGTGGTGTCCCACTGTCATATGGCAAGCTTTTAGTGAACACACGGTAATTATTCCCTACATACATCCAGGATTACAGAATACAGGTGCTGTAATACCTAACAGCCTCAAAACAACCTGAAATTTGTAAATGGAGAAAGAGGTTCCTGTTCATAGTGCAAATATAAGTGAGAGGAGGAGAGTTAGAGTGTGAAAGGGGCAAAAGAGAGAGTAGTGAGAGAGAGGTGAGAGAGAGGAGGGGATGACGGACAGAGGAGGGGATGAGAGAGGTGCCTTGTAGGGTTCTCCCTCCATGTTGCAGTAACTGGCTTGTTGTGAAATGCCTGAATCTCAGATACGATAAGAGAGCCAGAACCAGTAGGCTTGAAAGGGGCATGAAAGAGGGCAGAGTTCTGGAGGACACACCCCATGGGAATTCAACCAATGGAAGGATGCAGTCGGGTGGACAGATGATGGTCAGGAGGCATCTTAAACTGGCCTGAGGACACTGACATGTTTGGATTCTTCAGGGTGACCTTCTCAACAGACAAACACACACACACACAGCTGGGAACTGCAAACTCATTGCATTGCAACTGAAACACAGTAATAGCCTAGTAATACTATGTGTTTGTAAGGAGAGAGGTGTGGCGTGTTTTGGCTAATGGTGTTTGGGCTAACGACGACTGGGCTAGATATGATTGTGTTAACTGTGATTGGGCTAACAGTGATTTGATAGAAGTGATGGGCTAATGATAATTGAGCTAGCAGTGATTGGGCTATTTGTGATTGGTCTAGGTGTGATTAGAATAGATGTGATTGGTCTAGGTGTGATTAGAATAGATGTGTTTGGGCTAGGTGTGATTGGGCCAACTGTCACTAGGTTAACTGTGCTAATGATGATTAGACCAGCAATGACTGACAGGAGGGATTTCTGGACCAGCCAGGACTGTGATGCAGTCATCAGACTTCAGTGGTACCAGCAATGACTTAGTGGTAGATTATAATTTTCAATTCACTTTAAAATTAATAGGATCTTATTAGGTACAACCATAGAGTAGTAATGAAGTGATCCCTCACTGAATGTGTTATTACAACAACAGAATGATTGAAGGTGTACCACTGATGCTGCCTGAACTCATAGCTCTGCCTTCGTCCTGCTGATGACCACACACAGCTGAATAACAACAGTAGATGATTATGCTGCTGTTAACATTTTGACAGATGGCACTGCCCATCTTGAAATGATATATCTGAAGCAATTTTCAGGCCTTTTTTGACATTGCAAAACTGTCTATATAAATGCTGTAGAATCCTCATGGTCCACAGATCTGTATATCAGTTATCAGCTTCAGAATCCTCTTTCCTGAATACACAGGACATAGAGAGGACGTAAAGGGGATTTACAAGCATACTTACGGGTCACCTTGTCAAGCAAGACAATGCCTCCAAGGCTTCAGTACTGCATCTAAAAAAGGTTCTGTTAAAATGAAACAGCTTGTGCAGAGCGCTGGTGCAGGAACCTGTTCCTGGTGCCTCCATGGCTGAGCAGAGCCCTAAAACCAGCCCCGCTTCTGCCAAGCTTCACATACACCACACAAGCTTCACACACACCACATAAGCTTCCACGAATGATGCAAAGCTGGAGAACGTCTCAGTGAGGACCTGCCTCAGTGTGAGTGAGGCATAAAACTAGCCTAGGTACCCACTGACACTGAAGCAGAACTGACACTGAGGCACACACACACACACACACACACACTTTACTGATCGCTGACTCCCTCTGCTGCTTCTCCACGGGCACTGTGTTGCACACACATGCACAGACACCCACATACATACACACTCACGCATAGAAACACACACATGCATGCAGGCAGGCACATACATTCACTAATGGGACAGAATACTGTTCAGTTAAGCAAATGGAACGACTACACCGGTTACTAAGAACCCAAGCAAATCGATGCAGAGTGTGTCAAGGCCTGCGTGCACCAGCCGCTTTTATGGGGTGGACCACAGCGCATGCAGTGAATTATGGAAAAGACATGTCGCATGCCGAGCCCCAGAGCCTCACACAGACTCCGCATGCTCCTTCCCTCCAAACCCATCACAGCTCTCAGCCCTGTAGCTGGATCAGTGAGCGGAACTGTGGTAACAGGAGCACGGCATAAAAATGGAACAGGAGCCTTTGCAAAAGCTGCTGTGCGCTGCAGACACACCTGCTCTTTATGTTGTGCTTCATGTGTGTGTGGTTTTCAAACAGATTCAATCAACTCAGTCAAAACAATGAACAGGTTTACCTCTAGGGAATTAATTACTTAGAGATAATTAATTAAGGTTTATCTCAAATTACTTCATTCATTCATTCATTTGTCTACCATGTGCATAGACCATAACTCGTCCTTCTGTGTTCTTGTAACTTAATTCTATGAATTTCTGTTGTGTGACCACCTGTTTGTTACGTGACTTCCTGTTTGCTGCATGATTTCCTGTTTGTTACGAGACTTCCTGTTTGCTGCATGGCTTCCTGTCTGAGGCTTTGCACTGGTGTGTTCTCCTTATGCACACTCTTTTTTCCTCACTCTACAGGAGCATCTGCTGGATGTTACTCACTGTTACTCACTGTTACTCACTGTTACTCACTGGTGTGTTCTCCTTATGCACACTCTTTTTTCCTCACTCTACAGGAGCATCTGCTGGATGTTACTCACTGTTACTCACTGTTACTCACTGTTACTCACTGGTGTGTTCTCCTTATGCACACTCTTTTTTCCTCACTCTACAGGAGCATCTGCTGGATGTTACTCACTGTCCTGAACTCTGCACATACAGGATAATGAAGACAGGCTCTTTTTCATGGTGTCTCACAGGCAACCCGCAGAGAGCGTACGATCATTTTAGGAAACGCCATCATATGACACAGATAAACCACATGAGGGCTTGTGGAAGGTTGCGTTTGGGGGAGTGGGGGTGGGGGGGGTCACGTCACAGTAACAGTCCAATGTGACTAAGGCCAGTAGAAGTGAAGTCAAACTCAATTTGTGCTCAAACATTTTCCCCCACACACTGTGTCAGTATGGGACAGAAATAAAGCAGTGAGAGAAGTTGTGTACAAGACAGAGTCTCCTGCTGACCTGGTCCAGCAGTGTATTAGTACCTGGGCTGCTGGGATGGAATCTGTGAGCCCTTTTCACTGCCTGGAAATTTCCAGAAGATGAAACAAAATGGCTCCAAGTGATGTTTATGACTGAAAAGTCCAATTCACTTCTCAAACTGAACCAAGAAGGCAAAGTGATGAGTGCTTTATTCTCCAGGACATGTTGAATGTTGTTTGCAGTCAGGCGAAGATTGGTTCAGTCTGACTGGATTCATCAGAGTCTTTAGAGATATTACTAGCATGGATCTGTATCTGAAATCACAGCACTATTGTATAAGTACTTTGTGAATCTCTGTGTGAAAGTTGTGATCTAGGGCATTTAAATCTTTGGGAAAGATGACTGTCATGAAACATGTTGTCAAAGGGAGAAGGAAGTGTAATTTTCCGACTGTTCCAAAGCCCTGGACAATTACTGCTGTTCAGGGCACAAATGCATGGCAGCTGTGTGTTTGAGACTATTGTCATCATCTTTATCCTCTACTCCTGCTCTACTTCTTGTTCTTCTTTTTCTCTCGTTCACAGCCTCTCTGTCACATAAACATACACACAAACACAGAACAAACCCAGTCAAAAAAAGCACAGACTCACAACAACAGCAGTGCACCTCAGTGTAATAAATGCACTTTCTATTAGAAGGTATTCATATTTCGTAAAAGAAGATTTTTCAAAATGTGCTTTACCAACCTCGGGTTATATACCACACAGGTCAGTGTAGGTGCTGAAGCAAGAAAAGTGTGTGTATATGTGTGTGTATGTGTGTGTGCGCATGTGTGCATGAGTGTGTGTGAGAGAGAGAGATTTAGTCAGACTTGTCACACTGTAAAGGTGAAACAATTTTCCTTTCCCTAATGACTGAGCAGCTTGCTCCTACATTCGGTCTCTCTCTCTCTCTCTCTTTCTCTCTTCATCCCCCTTATCTTTCCTCCCTCCTCTTTGTAACTCTTTTTCCTCCCTGCCTCCCTCCCTCCCTTGCTGGATATTTGTCTTTCTTTCTCTCTAGAAGGTTCTGTGTATGACAGGCCTCTCTCTCTCTCCTCCTGTAATTCTGCGGGGATGAAGGCGTTATGGTGTGTTCCATCCTCTCCTCCTCCTCCTGTCCAACCTCCTCTTTCATCTGGGCATGTTTGTTTTTCTTCTCTCGAGTTCCCGAAGCAGCTTCTGGTACCACAAGCATCACCCCTCAGCTCCAGTGAGAAAGTCATGCAAAGCTACTTACACTATCAGCTCAGTGCTGGTTTGTATCTAAGTAGGTATCCCTCTCAGAAGGAGCACTGAGCTTTATTAAAGTGTATGAGGCATTAATCATGTTTAAGCTAGTATGTCTGATTTATGTTGAAACCATTTATGTTGAAAGTCATCAACCACAATCCTCATGGCATTTCTGAATATTGATATTGTTGTTGTTGTTGTTGACAAAAATATAAACCAGACAGCACACACGCATTAGTGTAGTTACCATCAAACCAGTACACACACACTGGTGTAGTTAACATCAAACCAGTACACACGCACTGGTGTAGTTACCATCAAACCAGTACACACGCATTAGTGTAGTTACCATCAAACCAGTACACACGCATTAGTGTAGTTACCATCAAACCAGTACACACACACTGGTGCACTTACCTTCAAACCAGTACACACACACTGGTGTAGTTACCATCAAACCAGTACACACACACTGATGTAGTTAACATCAAACCAGTACACACGCACTGGTGTAGTTACCATCAAACTAGCACACACACACTGGTGTAGTTACCATCAAACCAGTACACACACACTGGTGTAGTTACCTTCAAACCAGTACACACACACTGGTGTACTTACCATCAATCCAAAAGGCACAAACCAAATTCATATGTATATCGTTACTTCCTATTTGACAGCTGATGTATATTTTATGATAATTACAGCAAAACTATTGACTCATCTTTTAAAACTATGCTAGAAGCTGGGCTAACTGGTACTGCAGGGGTTGTGTACACCTGGTGATACTGTGGGGTTTGTGTACACCTAGTGATTTTTTTGCGAGTTAAAAACATGCAAAGACATGGTAAAATACATATAGGAGTTTAAAAAAGGAGCAGGAAATTCCTCCACGTCTTGGGAAATCACATGCTGGTTTCGTTCTTTCTGGGTTTGAAAGGCTGTGTTTCTCACTAACAAGCTGCAGTAACAGACTGATAGTGCTGCGGATCCTTTCAGTCGAACCAAAGCTGCAAAGTTTGAACCTTCTGACACAATGCATTTCTCTAACAGTGAAGGAAAGTCTAGCTAATGGAAGAATGTATCCCACACACAAATACACAGCAAACCCCCCCCCCCCCCCCACACACACACACACGCCCACACCCCAACACACACTCACATACACCCTGTTACTGTGCTCTGTTTCTCTCCCATTCAATCAGTATCCACTCTGGCTGCCTCACTCCACTGACCACACCACTGACACTCTGCTGGCTGTTGGTTGCCATAGTGACTGGCCTCAATTGGGCCTTTGTGTGTGTGTGTGTGTGTGTGTGTGTGTGTGTGTGTGTGAGAGAGAGAGAGAGAGAGAGAGAGAGAGAGAGAGAGAGAGAGAGAGAGAGAGAGAGAGAGAGTCAGGGCACTGTGGAGGTTGCTGTAGGCAGGACTGCAGGAAAGCAATGCAATTGTTGGTCTCTGAAGGGATGTGGTCAGTAAACATGAGATCAGGGTCAGTCATGGTTAAGGCACTCAGGGAGAAATGGCTGGTGCCTTCTGTTATGACACACACCAGAGGACAGCAAGGAAGGAACATATAGCCCTTAAAGAGAGAGAGGGAGGGAGAGAGAGAGAGAGAAAGAAAGAAAGAAAGAAAGAAAGAAAGAAAGAAAGAAAGAAAGTGAGATAGTGAATGAAGAGAATGAGAGAGAGGGAGGGAGAGAGGGAGAGTGAGAAAAGGAGGCATAGAGAGAGAGAGAGAGAGAGAGCTTGTTAGCTTGTACACTTAGTGCTAAGCTTCTCGCTGTCCTGAGGGGCCTTGCAGGTAACAAGCCACTCTGTGCAGCTTCTAGATGAAGCCCTCCTGTAGACCGATTCTGCACCAGCTTTCCTGAAGACTACTCCAACCCCCATGTTCTGTACACTATTCTGGCTCCTTTTTTGTAGACTGTCATAGCCCCTGTCTTCTACAGACTGCTCTGAACATATATACCAAAAGGATCCCTCATCTCTCTGAGTGAAGGTTCAGTCATCAACAGTACAGCTTCTCACACTTCTCCAGTTCCTCTGTTGTATTCATGTCCTGTTCAGGTAATATATGAGGGAATATGCTCCATAGCTACACGTCAGTCAGCACAGAAGCAATATTTGAGTTGCATGCGCTGTTTATGTTAAATGGTGTGTGTTCATACTGATGAGCAGATCTCCCGTTCTCTCAGTTTCTCTGATGTTTCTCTTGCATTGTTCCTATTCGTGCCCCAATACCTCATCCTGTAAGAACAGGAAGAGGAAGACACAACTGTAAGGTCGTGGGTTTGTTGTTATAGAGTCCCAGGTGTGGAGAGGGAAAAGTCACTTTGGAGAAGAGCATCTGCCATATGTTGTAATTGTAAATCTCGGGAGTGACAGGTATCGTTAGTCGTTAACCACGTGGCATTCTCTTTGATATCTGGATGGTGGTAGAGTACCAAGTAGCCAAATGTATCAAAACCTTCTGAAAGGGTGTGGCTCAAAACAAACAAACAAACAAACAGCATTTCATAAATGTCTTCACAGAGAGCTGTTTATAGAATGTGTCAGTTAAATGTAGTACAACTAAAGTTTCTTGTATTTCATTAGCTTCAGTTTAGCCCCTGTGTGTTTCCCCTTACTGATGTGGAATCTGGACTGGTCTGCTCTTGATCCAGGGAAATTTCCATCCAAACCTGACTGCCACTATTTTATCCAAATGTAGTCAGTGGAATGGAATATGGAACCAGTCACAATTCTGAGTTTTTTTTCTATAGACATATATGTGCATATGTATGAGGGGTGCATACGTTTGGTAGTGTTTGGTCGTCTTGGATACGTGCACAGACTTGTATTGTGTAGACATATTAGAGGACCACATCAAAGGCCAAACAATTGGCAAAATACTGTTCCATCGTTCATCACAGGAAGTATTCATGTTTGGAAAAGTCACAGCTTTCTCTGCTTGAAATGTCTTTAAAAGACTCAGGAGAAAATATTCTTCTATTTTCTTTTAAATATGGATTCAAATAAAGTAACAAGTACATGTGTGTGTGTGTGTGTGTGTGTGTGTGTGTGTGTGTGTGTGTGTTTGTACACAGACATCCACAAACAGATTGCATGCCTTTAATCCTAATCTCCCAGCATAACCTTTGACCTCCCCAGGCGAGTGAAGGACTCAGCTGTCAGTGCCACACACAGAGCTCCCTGCTAACAGCTGCATTCTGGTCCACTGATGTGTTTCCCAGTGAGGAGCAGTGAAGTGTCCTACATTAGCATTTACACAGAGGCATGACATGGTACAGCTATGCACACGCCTGCACCAGAAAGGATAAGTGAACTCTCACATTTAAATGGCCACGTTAGGGCAAAGGTTTCTCCTGACATGATGTAACTGTATTACACGTGGGCAAACACAGCGTATCGTTATTGAACACGTGCAAACAGAGCGTATCGTTATTGAACATATGCAAAAACAGCTTATCATTATTGAACATGTGCAAACACAACGTATCGTTATTGAACACGTGCAAACACAACGTATCGTTACTGAACACGTGCAAACGCAGCGTATCGTTACTGAACACGTGCAAACGCAGCGTATCGTTATTGAACACGCGCAAACACAGTGTAACCTGTGTAAGCCAAAAAAACCTCAAAAACCACAGTGTAAGCCAAAAGCAGTGTAATATGGTACACACGAAAGCACATTACTGTAAACAGTAATGCACCAATAATGCACCAATGCACCAATGCACCAGTAATGCACTGTAAACAGTAATGTACACATGCAAATACAGTGTAACACTACAAACACATACAAACAGTGCAGCAGTTTTTTTTGGTTATATGTGTACTTCTGATTTTGTCCTGGTTTGTGAGTGTTTCTCTCAGCCAGCACTCACTGGCTCATAGTATTGTGTTTTCTGTCTTTAGAATTGAATCAGCAGATAACTGTGCTTTTGAAAGCGGACAGTACCTGTATAGAGTCTATTTTTGGTGCTTTGCTATGGCGTCATGTGATTTGTACATTCTACCCTGATTACTGCTTATCAGGAAAGAGGAGTGTGTCTGACATTACCAGGTTTAATTAGAAACTTCCACAGGCACATGCACGTAATCTGAGGGAGATTAATGGTTGAACGGATTAGGATCAATCCACACTTTTATACTCAGTTTTGAGCAGTTTCCACCCGACTGTTACTATACTATTGCACTTGAGCATCGAGTGCTGCGATACTGAGTTTGTCCACTAGGGGAACCGTAAAACCTCATGGATACAGATTAAAGTGGGGTGGATTTGGGAGATGCGTTTTGCTCTGGGATGGAGCTGTAGCCACATGTCTAATAAGGGCTATCTGTCAAAGGGGAAATCACAGACTTAACCCTTAGAAATAAAACTGGGAGTGTTAGCTACACACACACACACACACACACACACACAAACAGTGTACAACGGAAAGGCAATCAGAGGGATGTAATGCATGATTACAGTTTGAGGCTGACTTTTATTCACAGGTTCTGTACAGTAATCAGCCCTAAGCCATCCTGCCTTGCGGTCTGACTGCTGCTGGTGAGTTCCTGGGCTTGTCCTGACGTGCTACCATGCAGAGAGAAGCTCAATGAACAGCTATTTAAAAGATACAGCAGAAGCACAAACATACATTTGTTCACAGAACATTTTTGATTGTTACATTTTTATTTAATTCTGTAACATGTGAGTACCAGTGGAACGTTTGAGCAGACCTACTCTTTAGTGATAGATATTATTTATCTTAGATTTTGGAATCTTCACAGTAGGCACATAATCATTTGTGTTTTAATCCATTAGATGATGTGTGTCTAAACAGGTGTGTCTAAACTTTACATTGATACTGTGTATGGTAAGAAAGTTAGGAAATATATTTTTCTAGTTTGTTTTTTTGCACACACATGGGACCCACATGGGTGCATACAGTTGGTGTGTGATGGACTCATGTTGGTGTGTTCTGCTCTGCCACATGGTCCTTTCTGAAGACATCTGGGGCTTTAATTCCATGGCAGTTACATCACAGTGTGACTCTGATCTGCTTGCAGCAAGCGACCAAGTGAGCAGTGAGCGCAGCTTCCTCAGAGTGTCCTGGATTGAACACTTAGGTCACATGACTTTGTCCATTTCCTTCTCGAGCCAAACCCAGAAGTGTGAACCTGAACATGAATCATGATGTCAGATGACATTAACAGAGCTCTCCATATTTGTAGCCTTGACAACTGATGCAGTGCATTTTCTAATCTCCCTCCCCCTCCACTCCCCTCTCTCTCTCTTTCCCTCCCTCTCTCTCTCTCTCTCTCTCTCTCTCTCTCTCTCTCTCTCTCTCAGTCTGGTGGCCACAAAGGACCCTGAAGGCCCTCGAGGGAGAGTGATGCCTATGTCTCCCTCAGACTTTCTGGACAAGCTCATGGGAAGAACATCAGGCTATGATGCCAGAATACGACCCAACTTTAAAGGTTTGGCCAAGCTAAGCTCCACCTTACACATCAGCTTTTACCTTAGTCCTCCCTTAGTCCTCACCTTAGTCCCTTCCTCCCTTTGAGACTTTTTAATGCTGTTTTTCTGTTGCTTTCTAACAGAAGCAAGCATAGTTATTTTAATGGAACCAGAACCATATTAGTTAAAATCCAACTCATCTGGTCCTGGAGCTAATCAGAGACCAGTTCTGCCCTGCAGAATATGCATATTCATAAAGTAGTACAGGGAAAGCCATCTTAAACATATTCTAACCAATACTTAAGATGCTTTACATCTGCAATGCGCCAAAGACGGGCTCACAGAACGTAAGAGTTCCAGACTGTTTTACAGAGAAAAACCTGGTGAGCAGAGCGCATTGAGGTTGGGTATCCAGGTAAATGTGAGGTTCCCTGGCTGGCGCACGGACCCTGCACAGGTCACACTGGCATTCCATGATCCCAGTCGTGTTGTGGGAGATGGGAGATGGAGAACCACTGGTGCGTTCAGCCGAATCACCTTACATTAGTCCAATAATCCTGTTCATGACAGCTGCCTGAGGGTCAGTCAACATTCAGGCAAAGGACACTGAGTATCACTGAGCTCCTGTCTTTGAACACACCCTCACTCTGGGGCCTCCGTACAGGGGCCTTCATACATGAGCCCACACACAAGGGCCCTTACACAGGGGCCCTTACACAAGGGCCCTTACACAGGGGCCTGCAAACAGGGGCCCTTACACAGGGGCCCTTACACAGGGGCCTGCATAGATGGATAAACACATACAGGATGTTGATTATTCTGACTTTCCACACAGTAAATCATAACAGTGAAAATTCTACTATGTTTCTTTGTTCTGCGGGCCAACAAATAGCAAGTAAATATGAAATCCAGCTGTACAGCTGCAGTGCTCTGTTTCTTAACACCTGGGTGTGTGTATGACAGGCGTTATAGGACAAAAATCATTTCTAATTACTAATTATAATTGCCATCTTCCCTAATTACACTTGTTTCTGACTGCAGGTCCTCCTGTGAACGTGACCTGCAACATTTTCATCAACAGTTTCGGCTCCATTGCTGAGACGACCATGGTGTGTATTCCTGATTCTTTTATGCCATATATACTCCGTGATGTAATGCACAGTGGTTTCCTTGGATACGCCGTGTGCTGTGTTGCCACGGCACCACATCACTGTAAATGGCATTGCTGGCATTAGTTCTGTGTGACTTGCTAACATATAGAGAGAATGAGGGCCAGCAGGTCAAGTAGGTGGCACACAACCTGCCCATTTGGGGACCATGGCAGCGCCCCCTGGTGGGGCTCCTGAGCATGACACCTGAGAACAGCTCCCATCCCAATATACAACTGAGTCACTGCATTCAACTGTGTCACTCTCACCATACACAACCGTGTCACCCTCAGCACACACTACCATCACCATCACCACACATAACTGTCACCCTTATGACACACGATCGTGTTACCGTCGACACACAAGGATGTAACACTCATCACAAACAGCCGTGTCACCTTCACCACACTTGTAGGCTCTCAGTGATGCTGCTGTCAGTAATGTAGTTACAGTTTACTGGGAAAAGAAAGTCAGAGAAGGTTACTTTGGTCTTAACCTGTTTACTATGGCTCCCAGTTAAGTTCTGTCCTCAGTGCTGAGTTTGCCTTGTGACATTTAAAGTACTAACAGTCAAGTTCTGTATACAAGAACTTACAGTGTAGATTCAATAAGTTAAGTATACAGGATCTATTCAGTACTTTCAGGTATACAGGATCTATTCAGTAGGTTCTGATATATAACATCTAGTCAATCTTTTGCAACACCTATGTCAATCCCCAGGGAGTGAAAGCACTATAAAGCACTATAACTGCATTATAAAGCACTATAACTGCTTTAAAACCAAACAAAAAATGCCCTTTGTAGTCTGCTGGGGGTTACCTTTATTACATTTCATAATTTATAATAATTTCTTACTGACCTGATGAATCAATTAGAACTTAGCTGAGGTCTGCTCAGAGGGGAGTGTTAGTGGATGCCTTATCCCATCACTGTCCTGTTGAGGGCGCTCTCGGGTCACGTAGTTAATGTTTCAAACAGAGCTTGGTGCATGCTGAGGAACAGCATGTGAAAATAAATCAACAAGAAACAAAGGTTTGGCTAGATTACTTAAGAATATTAATGAACTGCTACTTTTCTGTTGTATACACACTCACAAACTGCCATCAGACTGCACCAGTCCTTTGTGGTCTGTCTGCATCGAAGCTGTGGTTAGTCTATGTGGTCAGTCTATGTGGTTAGTCTATGTGGTCAGTCTATGCTGTTGGTTAAAAGGGGAGCATTACACTTTGTGATACAACTACTATAGTTAAGGTGTGTTTCGTTAACTTGCTAACCACTGCTTGTAATGAAGTCAGTCTGTGTGTAATGAATGAATATAATATACAAGGTTCACTTTTTGAATGGAATTACTGAAATAAATAAACTTTTTCATTATATTCAAATTTTATGACCAGCACCTGTATGTGTGTATGTGTGTGTAAACATACGTTTAGACAAAATATTCAAGGCAAAGTGGAAAATAGATTGGTTTATGGTTGTCAAAAATATTTTAATTTAATTCATAAAATATATTTATGAAACATTAATGTCTTTGTACATGGTTGAATATTGGTTAACCCTGTGTTTTATTACAGGGCTTTGATATATTTTGATATATTTGCATCAAAGATATACGCAAGTGTTTTCCGTGTAGTTGTTTTCCCTGTGGTAGTTTTATGAAAGAAATGATGCTAAAAGGTGTAGCAGGTTGGAACAGTAACAGAGAGGTGCTTTGGTTTCACTGAACATAGCTGAAGTCTGCTGGCTACACTTTGGAAAAAGAACATTCAAAGTACTGCATTTGGATGAAATGACATTGTTATTGTCTACTTGATGAGTGGGAAGAAGGGATCATTGCTGTTCCTTTGTGTGATTAGAAGGATAACAGCCTGCAGAGCAGATGAAGCATTTCAAAAGGTTTCATTTTCAAGAACTGAGGCATTGGTTATTTGTTATTTTGTGTAATTGTGTAATTATACTGTTTAAGACCTGCTGCTGACTCTAGTTTGATTTAAGAAAATTATTTCAGTGTGCACATGTGCCCTATTAGAAGCTGTGTATTTATCAATGAATATTTGAAAGATTTGTTCTTAAAAAAGCTACAGAGAACATACAGTAACATAACTGACATGGATCAGACATGGATAAGTATGTCTGAGAACAGAACAATGGTCTGTTTAAAGTCTGAGTGCCACAGATCAGATCTTACACTACAAAGTCTTACACTTTAGATCTGTAAGGTCAGAATTTTCTACTGGAGGTCATTTATTATTTTTTATTTATTTATTTATTTCTTAATTTTCACATTGTGAACCTTAGTTTTGAAAGTTGTAGTTGAAAGCCTCCTTTGAAGCACTGATTTAGCCTTAACACAAGCCTTGCTGGGAATATGAATGTTTCTGCTTATGTAGAGGTTTGGTCCTGGGACTCTTCAGTGCTCAACAGCATTTCCATAGCCATAATACTGCTTCATCTATTATTGAATCTTTGATCCAGAAACGAGTGTTACCTGGCTGAGTGATTGAGTGCTGGCCTTAGGGTGCTCACACTGTATTTTAATTAAAGAAAATGACCTTAATACTTGGCTGGTTTAAACCAGAGCTACCAGACATAATATAAAACTATCAAGAACATATTTGTAGGAGTTTTGTAACCCTCATAAAAAATAATGATGCTCTCTGCCTTACAGTGGGCCTCTATGCCTCTATAAGGTCTGCAAGCTCCATCTGTCTGTAATCACACTCAGTGGCCTCTTGCAGAAGTCATTTTTCTCTGAGATGGACGCTCTAGTTTCTGCCCAAGAGAGTATGTCCTGTGGCAGCCAGCTTCTGCAAGATGTTTTTAAGGTTCCTGGGGTCCAGCACGTTCCCCCCACGGTGATCCTAGGGGAGTGATGTACTAAATGCAGCTCATAAACATTCGAACAGCCACATGAACATTCAAACAGTGACATGAGCATTTGGATTATTTCTGATAATGTTTTCCATTATTTTTTTGGAAGGGTTACAACATGAGCATTTGAAGAGCATATCAGGAGAGGGTCCAGTCTGTAGTGGGAAGCCCAGAGAATAATGAAATTCTCCCCCAAGAAGATGTTTGCCTTCTGTGTGTGTGTCTGCCACTAATCTATCAACAGGATATTGCATGTGTGAAACAAGACGAGAAGCGGCTTTGACGTCGTCTCACTACCCATCGTCATCATCACACACACTCCACTCTAGAGTGTTGGGTACGTGAGCACAGTTGCTGATGAGAGAGAAGTCAGACAAGCTAGTTCCATCAGGCTACTACTCGCATTTCAGCAGGACCCCACGGGGCTGTCTGTGAATGGCCTGTTCATAAAAGCACACTAGGCAGCAAGGGGAAAGAGGTTTCTCTTTCTCCCACAAAGATTTGTCAAACACAGTTCTGTCAGTGCTTTGTAAACCCAATCAGGCTTTCCCCCTGCTTACTGCTCTATCCAGTCACACTCATTACACTTGGGTAACATTTTTCTTCTTCCAATTTCTTATTATCTCCAATCTGACATGGGGTTTTACCAGTGATCTTCATAAAGGAGGCATCATATCATCCACGTTCCTTTGAGTTTGTTCCTCCAGCAGGCTGCTAGATCTTTAAAGACACCTTGGTAGTACTGATTCTGCTTCTACACACCACAGATCCTGATCCCCAGAATACTACGTAGTCTCATCACCTGTACCTATCTTTTATCATTCCTTCATTACACTCCCTATAAATACTCCCATCCCTTCACTTCTTCAGTGCTTTTTTGTCTATGAGTGTTACTCCTGTTATCTGGTCTTCAGGTATTCTTGACTCTCTTTTGGCCCTGGTGTGTTTTGTTTTGGTTTTTTTTGTTTGTTTTTTTGTTTTATTTTTTGGGGGGGGGATGTGATTTACCTCTCTGGTGTTTTTGTGTTGGATTCTTCCTCAGCTTCTACAGCTTTGCTTCTGCCTGTTCTCCTGATGGTGTTTGAACTGTGCTTTTGTACTTCTGCCTACACTCTTTCCTCTGTGTCCTGACTGTTGTCTGCCTCCACTCTGTTCTTACCCATGAGTCCTCTACCACTGACTCTGTTCTTACCCACAAGTCCTCTACCACTGACTGTGTTCTTACCCACGAGTCCTTGACCACTGACTCTGTTCTTTGACCACTGACTCTGTTCTTACCCACAAGTCCTCTACCAATGACTCTGTTCTTACCCACGAGTCCTCTACCACCGAATCTGTTCTTACCCACGAGTCCTCTACCACTGACTCTTGCTTAGGGATCCCAATCACTGCTTCTGTCTCCTTTCTGCTGTAACTTTTCTTTTTTATCATATTAATGCATTACTTAGAATACTGAGCTGAACTGTAAAACGCTGCCACTGTGTGAAATACTTTTAGAGGATCTCCAAGCGGAACGTCATACACTCTGCAGGCACAGTTGACCAACATTTACAGGCTCAGTCAATGTGGAACTGCTAGCGGTTGAGCACCTTACACGAGGGTGGAGGGACAGCAGCGATTAGCTGTGACTGCCCCCCCACCCACGATATCTGAGCTCAGCCCTATTTAAACAGCCCTATTACATATCTTATAGTGATTGACGGTGTATGTGATTGGTAGGACATGACAGATTGCACTACATAATCCCTCCGTGATTGGACTGGAAACATGCCACTGTTTTTGTACATATCGTATACCTTATCACCCAATAGTAGTAGCAGGGGAAGCTACTTATTCACTTATTTTCACTTATATTTTAAACAGAGAGACTGTTGTTCAGTATTTGGAAACGTTGAATGAAAGACCAAGATCGTGTTTCGGTAAATCTCCAGTGACACTTTTGATACTGAAAAGCTAAGCAGCGTTACTGGAGTGTTCAATCTGTGGCAGCCACGTCTGTAGAATCATTAAATGTCACATTACGTGTGATTTAAGTCCTGCTCCTGCCTCTCTGCTGTGTTCTCTGACTTTTTGCTTTGACCGATGTTAAGGTGTTTTTCCTGGCAGGATTACAGAGTGAACATCTTCCTACGGCAGCAGTGGAACGACCCCCGCTTGGCGTACAGCGAGTATCCGGACGACTCCCTAGACCTGGACCCATCCATGCTGGACTCCATCTGGAAGCCTGACCTGTTCTTCGCCAATGAAAAAGGGGCCCACTTTCATGAAGTCACCACCGACAACAAGCTCTTGAGAATATTTAAAAATGGCAACGTCCTGTACTCTATAAGGTTTTCTTATTTTATCCTATGATCTGTAATGTTCTTCTCAGATGTCCCATACTCCAGGGTTGTCCTCATCCTCTCTCAATTTCCCAGTCACTCTGTTAACACTGGACCAGTGATCCAGAGTAACTGTCAGTGTCATCAGTGCTCATCTAAGGTTGCTTGCTGGGCATTTCCAGACTCATGGTACCCAGAGCTTAGTGAAGCCCTCAGCACAGAGTGTGAGAACACGTCAGTCAACCCTGTCACTCTCTGTCACTCTCCATCACTCACACATCTCCAGTGAGCATTTGGCAGAAGAGGCGAGATGTGGTTGTGAGGTGAGGTTGGAGCAAATGGGAGTTTCTGAGTTCAAACACAAGCCTGTGAAGGATGCTTCAGAGCTCCAGACAAGAGGCGATGGAGGATTCAGTCTGACAGGAGTCCAAGTGACACCCGTAGGGGGAGCTTGAGACAGGCACAGAAAAACAGAAAATGAAAAAAGTCTGAGAGAGAGAGAAAATAAATGTGGACACAGACACAGAGGAAGAGACAGAAAGGGTGGGCGTGGGGTTTTGGCAATGGAAGTGTTGGTGGGAGTGGCTTTAGATTGGACTGTTCTAACCTCTGCTTCATCAGATCAACCAGGTCTGTTGTGTGAGCTATATTACATTTCATATGTATATTTTTTTCCAGATTGACCCTGACACTCTCTTGTCCCATGGACCTGAAGAACTTTCCCATGGATGTGCAGACATGTACTATGCAGCTGGAGAGCTGTGAGTAATGGACTTTCTTACCCTCTCCGTCTCCCTCATTCTCTGTCTATCTATGTTTTTCTCCAGGGCTTGTTGCATAACACTGTTTAACAGTGTTTTTTTCTCCTTACGTGTCATTGCTCTTCTGCATTCCCCTAGTAGTGATGAGGTCACAAAGATTTGATTAGACACTTTGATGTCACTGATGCTTACTTAAGTTGTGTTAAGTTGTGATGAATTAAGTTGTGTTTTCCTCATTCAACAACAAATCAGAATCTTCTTTCTCAGAATCTCCTACCACTTTCACATGCACTTTGACCATTTACTTTTTTTTTTTTAAGGCCCTTTCTGGAAGCTGTTCAACATGGGGTATTGACACCTAACCAGCATGTGCTGGATCTTACCCTCATTAGCCCTCGATTCACCTCCATTCTGATAGCTGACCTGTCTACTAAAAGCACTACAGTTTCAGGAGAAACCCTTACATGGAGCTTCATAAAAGCAAACATAATGCATTTATCAGGAGCTTAATGCTGCTCTCCCTACCCTGTAGTGATTGGGGGGGGGGGGTTAACTCCACTGTCTTATATACATCACTACATCACTGCTGATTTTAGGAGGTGGTGTTCCTGTGTCATTCCGCTGCTCTCTGTGGGCACACGTGCCATCTTTGAGATTATTGATCCCTGTGTCTGAAGAGTCCCGTGAGTCCTGCCCCGTGTTTCTTATCAAACAACAGATCCCAGTCTTGCTTGATAATGATTCATTCAGAATATCCCAGGACAACTGCTGTGGTGGTGCAGGCCTTTAACTGGCAATTCATCTACATCTCTGCAGATCTCAGCGCTGCTTCACTTGCAGGGCTGAGAGGTGGGTCCTGGGGGCTGGGAGGTGGGTCCTGGGGGCTAGGAGGTGGGTCCTGGGGGCTGGGAGGTGGGTCCTGGGGGCTGGGAGGTGGCTCTTTGGAGGCAGGTCCTGGGGTTTGGGAGGCGGGTCTTGGAGATGAGATCTCATCCTCTCTGAAGAGCAAGTACAATAAGCTAATGGAACAAATATCTCACAACACAAACGTCTTCATCTTGAAAGAACTTTACAAAACATATGCATTTCAAGGAGGTTTTTTAGGTCTTTGATAAAGGTACGATTTTTTGAGGCACATTTCACCACCTTCCTGGTGTGTTTCATGACTTAATGAGCAGATGAGTCAAATATAAAGTGCAGCTTGAAGACAGTTAAAGTGAGGTACTTATTATCATAGTTAAACATACATAGTTAAAGTGAGGTACTTATTATCATAGTTAAACATACATAGTTAAAGTGAGGTACTTATTATCATAGTTAAACATACATAGTTAAAGTGAGGTACTTATTATCCAACTCTCTCTCTCCATAGTTAAAGTGAGGTACTTATTATCCAAAGTGATTTCCAACTCTCTGGCCAGAATCCCCCCCCCCCCCCACCCCATCACACACACACAAGACAGAATGGGTCTAAATGGTTGCCTGAGCTAAAAAAAGAAACAAATCTCTTCTAATTACAGCTTCCATCATTTATTTAAACAATTTTGCACACCATCTCCAGTTCAGCCCAGTTGGCCCTGGGGATATTTTTGCTGGCACAGTTTCATGCTTTGAGAGATAACTCATCTTCATTTATGGGCCTCGCATGGGTTTATTATGCGGGGCAATTGGCAAGAGCTCCTGGTGCTCCAGTTATCAGCACAGACAATACCAGGATATCATCTGGGGAGAATATGGTGTCCTTAGAGGATAGAGCAATGGAGAGGAGTAACAGCTAAGATAATTTGGCAGTCTAATTTGATTTTATGTATGCTTAATTATTGGCCTAAAGATTGCATCAGTGCTGTGATTGTGTTGATAGTAGCCCATGGTGTGAAACTTGGCACAGTAAAAACTGGTACAGGAAACCAGAAGAAACTGTACATAAGGCAAAGCTGTTAACCAGACTGGAACTCTGATCCTGAATCAGTGTTTTAGTGCTTAACTCAGCTGAAGTGCAGCTGTGATCTGCACTGTCATGTATTTTGGGTTAAAGAAACTTTTTTTATGTTTTGGTTGAAGTCTTTTTTAAATAAGGAAGGCTGTGAAGTTCATTTCTATGCTGTTTTTCTATTCTCATCTTTTTTCTGTAGGACTGATATTTATGTCCTCAGCTGGAAGCTGGTGTAAGAACTACTGTATCAGAATTATTTTGCCTATAAAACACAGCCAGTCTTTATTCCAATGGGAATCCATTAAATCTCATAACACTTTTTAAAGTAGTAAAATAAAGGTCTAAACAAATAAGTGTTCCTCTATATATAACATCCTCTCCTACCTTTCAATTCTGTCGTATCTCTTGTATCTGTCTCCTGTCTCTCTTTCATCTCTGTCTCGCTTGTATCTGTCTCTCTCCCTCTTCTGCTGCTGCAGTTGGCTACACCATGAATGATCTGATCTTTGAGTGGCAAGAAAACGGACCTGTGCAGGTAGCTGATGGTCTCACCCTTCCCCAGTTCATCCTGAAAGAAGAATCAGACCTCAGATACTGCACCAAACACTATAACACAGGTAGGAATTGCATTTATATGATTTAACACAGTCTTTTTCAGAACATTTTACATATATTTATCACAATGACTGTACATAGGTTCCCTGGAAAATGAACCCATGATCTTGATGTTACTAGCACCTTGCTCTACTTGTTTTACCAAGTGCATTACATTAGAATATATTTTTGGTCTGGAAATAGTATGAGTGACAATGTGCTGTAACAGATCTGATCTAAAGTGGGACCAACAGAGTGGCCTGTGTGAGGGTATGCTGTTGATCAGACTTTCCCAGATCCTGATCTTGTGCAATCAGGTCTGCACAGTGTAGTCAGTCCTGCTCTGGAGATATAAGGGATTTCATTGTTTGGTAATAATTTGAATCAGGTATGTCTGAAATACTGGAGAAAAATTGCTAGATTTGTTAAACATCCATGTAGAGTGACTGAGCTACATGTATGAACCACTTGTACAAACAAATTTATTTCAGGTCATTGAACAGGATTGAACAGGGTCTGCTGAACTGGCCCAGGTCTTAGGCATGAACAAAACATCCTGTGGTCCAGACCTGTTATCTTATTATCCATGTTAAACTGTAGTCCAAATAAAACAACCATATGGACTAATAAATTATAAAAAATCTATGTAGCAATCTGTTTCATTACCTTAAATAAACCTGAGATTAAAAATGATGAAATCTAAAAATGAATGATGTTTTGATGGTCCTCTGATTGCCAGTAGTGTTTAACGTCACTCTGCCATTCTCTGTTACACTCTCCATTCTGTTACACTGTATGTCCTGTAACACTCTATGTTCTGTCACACTTTACATTATGTTACACTCTCCGTTATGTTACACTCTACATTGTGTTGCACTCTCTGTTCTGTTACACTCTATGTTGTGTTGCACTCTCTGTTCTGTTACACTCTCTGTTCTGTTACACTCTACGTTGAGATGACAGCTCCTCTTGTGACCTGCTATGGTCTGACACTGAGGTGCTGCATGTAGTTCACTGCTCCTTGACTGGGACAGCAGACGTTGACCAATTAGCCTTCAATGAAAATCAAACAAAATCATCTGTGCCATTTAATGGTTCATGATGTTAATATTATCTCCAGAGAAACATTGTGTTGCAGCCTGACAGGGCAACCTCTTCTAAGACCTATTCTCTCAAAGCTCCTCCTACTGTAGTCATGTACCACCATGCTTTGGTGAGATGTGTTTGTTGTTGTTGTTGTTGTTGTTGTTTGAATCTTATTTAATATCAAACCACATCTACATATTTATGTAGGTCAGGGTACAGGCAACATAAACACTTTATAGCTGGTCCCAACTGCATTCGCTACATACTTTGTAAAATGATGTTTCCCATCCCTTAATTCCACTATTATTATTATTTTATAGTGATATTGTTTGTGTTGTCTTATCTCTGAAAACAGGAAAGGTGTTGAGTGATGGATTTTTATGAATGACACAAATCAGGCAGGGTGCTTAGGCTAATGAGGCATTTATGGGACATCAAATATGCTAATTTACATTTCTCCTGAACACTGAGTTACAGGAACAGGGCCGTTTGCAAAGGTAATTATGGCACTTCTGTCAACTCGCATTCATTTGCTGATCTGGAAATTTTTGCTTGACCATAGCACCCAGAAACCCTGCATTGTTCAGTACTTGTTTAGGAGTATAGCATCCAGAAACCCCACCATGTTCAGTACTTGTTTGGGAGTATAGCACCCAGAAACCCTGCCTTGTTCAGTATTTTTTGGGGAGTATACCACCCAGAACCCCGCACTGCAGGTCATCTTAGCTGTGTGGTAAATTAGAAATATGTGTCCATACTGAGTACCATGCTGAGTATCAACATAACTGATTTACAGTTCAGTACCTCCAAGAAGCAGAACTCGAATGAGATCTTTAAGAACCCATAAAAATGATGATTTGTTTGATTTTTAAAAATTAAATAAATATACATCTACATAAATAGCATGCAGTACATCCAAGTGGATTTAGGTGATTCTTTGTGTCAGTGTATACGCATATGGATCTGATGTAGTCGGTTTGGTTATCCACAGTGTGAACGTATGGTGCGTTAGACACAGCACACATATGGATCTGATGTAGTCGGTTTGGTTATCCACAGTGTGAACGTATGGTGCGTTAGACACAGCACACATATGGAT
>JAOYMR010000008.1:20068455-20086257 GCA_025802075.1 Tenebrosternarchus preto | reverse complement strand
CAGTGGAATTTTAATACTAATGAACACTGCATTAATGACACATCTGTTTGCATTAACAGTTGTTGCTATGGCAGCAAAGAAATTAGAAAACTCATAAAACTGATCTGCACTCTTGGAACTTTAGAACCCCATGGAACAAATCTAAAACAAATGATTTAAACATAAAACTGGTTCCTCCTCCTACAAATTCAGAAACATTTTGCATGCACAGATGATGGACCTCTGTCCAAAACATCCAGTTTCTTTGGAAAGCTTGTGTACTTCACTACATTTTAAAATATCCTGACTGTCCTACTACAGTACACTGTAATTAGAGCGGTAGCAGTCTCCAGTACCATAGTAATTATTCAGCTGGTCATTTATCTCACTCACGATGAGCATATCTTTGATGTTTTATCTCATGTGTAGGAGATTAGTGGGGCATCGTTAAAAAAGGATATGGTCTCTGCATCATCCTGGAGAATTTTAATTTGTTTTAAATATAATGCCAACTACTGTTTTAAGTATAATGCTAACTACTATTTTAAATCAGCATCCAATGAATGTTTGTTGCCTTAATAGTAGATAGTATATGGGTCAGGGCTTCAGTTCTCTCAACAGGTGAAACATGCAGAGATGTCATCTATGACCCCCTAAGTGACGTCTATAACTCCCTAAGTGACATCTATAACTCCCTAAGTGTCATGGACAAAGTCTGTGCCACAAAACAAACACAGGAAGCAGGTATCTGACTGGGGAGTTTAATGAAAATGAAAAATGTTATCCTCTTAACAAAATATGTGATATTCCACATATATTCCATGTATATTCCAGCACAGTGTGAAACTGGGAGAAAGAAGAAATAATGTGCGTAGAAGAACCAAAATATCATCAATGTACCTCATCAATGTTGAGGCTACAGGTCCAGCGTCTTGTTCAAAAATGTTTTAAAAAAGCGCGAAAAGATGTGGAAATGACTCCAAATGACACATTTTTCTAGATAGTTCTTCACTCTTTTATTATACTGTGATGACTGTTGTGATGACTTCCATATAGAGTGTGGAGGATGCATTGCACTCCCTGCAGACTGAAAGTTTAGTTTATATTTACATGTTTAGATATGTTAATGTGTTGTATTGGTTTATTTACTCTCCTCTTGTCATGGTATGTGTTGTGATTAGTCTTCCCCATCTCTTGTTGTCGTGGTGTGTGTTGTGATTAGTCTTCCCCATCTCTTGTTGTCGTGGTGTGTGTTGTGATTAGTCCCCCCATCTCTTGTTGTTGTGGTGTGTGTTGTGATTAGTCTCCCCATCTCCTGTTGTCGTGGTGTGTGTAGTGATTAGTCTCCCCATCTCCTGTTGTTGTGGTGTGTGTAGTGATTAGTCCCCCCCTCATCTCCTGTTGTTGTGGTGTGTGTAGTGATTAGTCCCCCCCTCATCTCCTGTTGTTGTGGTGTGTGTAGTGATTACTATCTCCTCTATATTACCATCTCCTCTTGCTTCTTTCTTGTCTGTGTTTTTCAATAAGTGATGCCCTGGCGGCATTTAAAAATGTCATTTCATGGTCCTTCTTACACATAGATGCTACAATATATGCATTAAGACACAATGGTTTTCCTTTATTGTTCCTGTGTTAATTGATCATGGTATTGCAACAAATATTAACAAATATGTTAAACACCATGACAGTGATGCTGGTAACTATACTGATAATTAAACTGATACGATTCAGAATCTCAGATGTGTTTTTTATGTGTGTATGAGATATGTAGGATTCATGTGGAAGCACGAGCCTTTATATGTTTAACTGGATGTCGTACAACACATCACCAGCCCATAAATGCATTATTAACTGTTACATAATATAATTAAACATTCCACGCAGCCATTGGTTGGAATAGTTATCTGTGGTCTACGTCTGTCAAGTAGACAGACACACCTCAGCAGGTTGTTTGCATTTACTGGGGAATGACTCAAATCAAACAGATCTTTTTTCTGATTATTAATGAGCTGTGCTGGAGCAGCGCAGGTCCTTTCTAATAGAGGAATCTTTGTGTGTACACGTTTCTGTGTGTGGGTGCATGGGTGTGTGTATCCTTGTGCATGTATGTGCATGTATGCGTGTGTGCATGTGCACATGCATGTATGATTCTGTGTGTGTGTGTGTGTGTATCTCACAGGTCTCCTATGTTAAGGCCATAGACATCTGGATGGCTGTATGTCTGCTCTTCGTTTTCTCAGCCCTGTTGGAATATGCTGCCGTTAACTTCGTCTCCAGGCAACACAAGGAGCTTCTGAGGTTCCACCGGAGGAGGAGGAAGTCTAACAAGGTAGATCAACAATGTCTCAATCCAAAGCTCCTTACAGCTATACTAACCTGCTGTCAGCTCCTAGACAGTAGTTCAGTAAAGTTCATTTGGTTTTAAATTATATAATGATGTCTAGAAATCTGAATTTCACATGAGGTCAAGGGCTTATGCTTCACCTTATAGATCCTTCATATTAAAACTAAATGTTTTGGCACTTTAAAACTTTTCTGCAAGACGAGTGATTGAACAGGTGAGAGGGAATTTGGAGAATATGCTTGGGAAACAACAGACAAATAAGAAGAAAGATATAATCTTGGAGCATTTTGTGCTTGTGGTTGATGTAGTGTAGCAGATAACAACACTCTCTCTCTCGTGTGGTGGGACTGATCCCTGTCTGGGAAAGTGCTCAGTGTTATATTAATAAAGTGCTCAGTGTTATATTAATAAAGTGCTCAGTGTTATATTAATAAAAGTAGTTGGGGAACCCTCCTACCACTACACTTCTGCCACTGTAACATGATTGCGAATTAAAGTCAAGCGACATGTAATTTTTTACCGCCAAAATCAAATTCAAATTTATTGATATAGCACTTATTACAACAGCCGTTGTCGCAAAGCATCTTTACAGATGTCAGAGTCCAAGTCCCCAGTGATCAAGCCAAGGGTGACAATAGCAAGGAAAAACTCTCTAAGGAAGAAACCTTGAGAGGACCCATTCTGGGTTCAAAGTCCTCTGCAATACATAAAACAATACGAAGAATGTCCATCTAACAGAAAAACATAACACCAGTTTAGCTGCCTGACCTAATGGGCCAAGCTTATGACTACACCCCAGCTGGGAATGACTGCCGTCCTCTAGAGACACAGTTGAAGAACAACAACCACGCAAAGCGGTTGGAGAGAGCAGCCCCAGGTGACTCCGCCCCCAGGGATTCCCCCTCCACCACAGGTATCCCCCCTCCCCCTTGACTGATAGATAAACATTACCGAGGCTGAAATGCATTGTATCTATGATTGGGATGTTAATGGACTTCCTTTCATAATTTGAACTCTAAACACTAAAGTCGGGTACAACAGCACCTGTGTTTAAGGCCAGAAAAATTACATTCATTAGCACAAGTCTATATTCAAATTATCACTATAAACTGAATGAGACCCACAAAACATTATAAAATGTATTAACCCTTTGTGGATCTCTAATTTGAACTGGTAGCCATGAAAGCTAACATGCCTAAACTGCTCATTAAGTAAGTGTGTACTACCGCCTGCTTTGTACAGTTTTGTCAGTCTTCTTTGAAAATGTAAGCACTCCTAGTGTGATGTGGTACAACACTGCCATCCAGGGGTCATGAGCTGTAATGACACATGTTCTGCATATGAGAGGCTTCAGCCTTGAAGATTGGATAAGGCGATGTGAAAGAGAAGCTCCCCCTTGAGTCCGTGTGTCCGGCCTCTCACAACGGCATCACTGTTGTTTCCTCGCTGGACATGTGTTATCAAAACAAGAAGAAAGATTATTTACACTGCAATCTCATTTTCATGCTTCTTGCTCGTGTGATGTGTTAGTCATGTACTATTCTCCAGGCGTGTTCTTCTGAATATCATTGCTGCAGTATTTGTTTTGTTTCTTTTCGCCATCATTCCTGCCCTCTGTGCTGTGCTGAAAGTTCCCACACCCCAATCATCTGATCCTGTGTGCAGCGTTGGAAGCTCAGATCTTCGATGGTTAAGACCAGCTCTGCAGCTCCAGGCTTACGCTAAGCCCTGCCTCATTCCAGCCCTATGTTCCGCCTCCACCTCAGCTCTGCAGCTCCACACATGCTGTGAGGCCCACCCGCCACCTCTGCCCTCAGCCCCTAATCTGACACACCTTCCACCTTTTTCTACCCACCCATTGCATTTGCCTGTCTGTGGGGTTACAGTACACAGTGCTTGCATCCTCTGACTTGCTCTCCGCACTGCAGGATATGTTGAATTTTCTCACACAGTTCCATTTAAGCAGCAATGTGTCTCACTTGATGTTTAACACATTTTATTGTTCCAAATAATTACCCAATCTGGAAATGATTGCTCATGGAAATGATGTTGTAATAGTACTCAGATGTGTGCCATATACATTTGAGAAGGGCTTTCATGCTCTGAGTTCGAGCACAATGACCCAAACTGCACTGGCTTACAGTTACACCCACTGAGACGTACACAGCTAACGTTCCTCTTACCAGACCCAGTCTTTGGGCCTATGGATGCTGGAACCATGATTATCCTATTTGGTTCACGGCCTTCAGAACCACTTCTTTTGCAGTGATTGTTCTGATCTGAAACCGTAAGGTTCTTTTTTTTTTTTGCAGTGATTGTTCTGATCTGAAACTGTAGGTTTTTTTGCATAAAATCGTGGTAGTAGAAGTTTCACGGCCGCATCATAGTGGTCTAATGTCCCTTAAGCATCTGCCGTGTTTTTTCCAGTCTGTTCAACACCCTCATCTTTGCCGTGTGGTTGCTATTCTTTTGTTTGTCTTTATCAGTATAAATGTTTGATGTGGAAGATGTCGATGCCCATTTGCTACATATTTGTGATAAAAGAACAAAAAATATCCTCCCCTTCTCTCTCTCCCTGGGACTGCAGCTTAATGGTTAATAGTTTATAGTTTGTTATGGAAAATCTGAGCTACGTTTGTAGTGTTTTTGCATGTTTTTGGGGTTTATAATCCATGCAAATTATTCCCATCCCGTTCAGCGCAGGACCAAACGTCACCTTAACCCTTCCAAGCCCTCACCAAAAAGAGCAAGTCCATATAACACTAACTGCTTTTTACGCAATTCCAGCTGAGTTTCTCTCCCTGATATAAAGAGGTTTTTTTGTTTGTTTGTTTTTTGGGGGGAGAGAAAAGACGTTCTGTCAAGGGCAGCAAGTGCCAAAAGCAAAGAAGCCAAGGCCTCTGTGAGACAAAACAATGGTTTTTAAATGAAAGATTGAAAGACCAGTAACATGATGGGGTACTGGTGTGTTTTCTGCAGGTTTTAAAGGGAAAAGTGCCTAATGAAAATGTTTTGTGGCAAATTTACATGGTTTAAGTGATTCACACATTTTTGTGCACTTCCTGTTTAGGGGAAGAGCAGAACTGAAGTTGTAAAAATAACCCTCACTCCTGTTTAAGAAGAGTAGGCTTGTCTCCAGGCATGGTCACTCTGATCTGATCTGATCTGATCCGGGCTGCCTGTCTGTGGTAGTGGGGTTGCCATGTGAGTGTCTTGCATTGTCTTGTCCTGGCCAGGAGGAGGACATGAGAGAGAGCCGTCTCAGCTTCACGACCAGCGCTGGGAAGGACGGCACTGTGTCCAAGGGGACCAATCACACGGCACTGCACACGCAGCAGGGGCAGGTGTCCAGTCTGGCTGGTCACACCCCCACTGCCAGCAGGACCCCTGAGGAGATGAGGAAGATTTTCATCGACCGAGCTAAGAAGATTGACACCATATCACGTGCTGGTTTTCCACTGGCGTTCCTGTTTTTCAACATCTTCTACTGGGTCCTGTACAAGATCTTACGATATGAGGACGTCCACAAGTCCTAGAGGTGGGGACTGATGGGATGGGCGGGGCTTATAGCCTGACAGGCAGCTACATGTGCATGACTGATGGAGCTACAGACCTATGATACCCCACACTGAACATGAATATGTAAAACTGCCAGACTGTTGACTTGATAAAAATGACCAAATGGTTAGTGTCTGTAGCTAAGTTACCAGTGCTCTTTCACACAGTCGCACAGTGAGACAACACACACACTATGCAACTGAAAGACAGAGTTCACAGAGGCTCCGATCCAACACCACATATGCTCAAAACACACACACATACAAACACACAAGAGCATAGTTTGATCAACACCTTCCTGTGTGATGGAAACACATGCATGATTTCCTCGCAGAGATGCACGTGTGTTTCATGGGTTGTTTTTGTCGTCTCGCTGGTGACCTTCAGCTTTTAACTGCCAGTGTTGAGTGTCACTGTTTTAACACAGCACTGTTCAAAATAGCTGGTTCAACAACCATGAGACCACAGCAAGATCAATTATCATCAATCCTGCACTCTGGTATAGGGTTAGACTTCTGCAGCACCCTCATTGCAGATGTAATCCACCTACATGAAATATTCAGTAGTCGTTTGTTTGTTTGTTTGTTTGTTTGTTTACTTGTCCTAATTATATGTATGTATTCTTTTGCCTGTCTGGAGGATAAGTGAAGGTGAGGATGCTTCAGGAGGTTAACAGTGGAAGTGTATTACTTCAGGCCTAAACGTTTGGCCCATATCAGCTGTGTTTACACTTCGACACGTACAGCACTGTCTCAACTGGGAATATTACTGCTCCAGCCCCTGACTGGCCCATGTACAGGAACGCCGCAGGTTCACGGTAATATTCCCGCGGTGTAATCGCAAAAGCTTTCCCGCTCGAAAACCCACTGCCGGTCGGCGAGAATCTGGTCGTCGAGGGAAAGGCGAATCCCAGTGCCCTGCTGCCGTTACTGACCTTGACGTGTGGCCTAACGGCAGAAAGAATCAATTCTTCCTTAACAAGAAATCGGTTTCATTATTTTGTGGCATTTTTCAAAGAAGGAATGTCATTTTAAAAGATTTATTCTATTGGGTCATTTCAAATCGTGACCAGTCAGTGAGTTTGCGTGAGTTTTTGATAACCTAAAACGACAGCTGCATGTCTGAATATAGAATAGCGTGAATTGTGTGACTTTAGATATAGATTAAAAAATTTGTCCATTAGAAAGACAATAACGGTATTGAATGAATGCATTGCTGGTATCAAATAACCAAAATACATATGAATTTTAGCTTCTCTTTGTAGAGGAACTGAGACCAGTGTTTTACTACAGATCTGGCAGGTGGTCAAAGGGTTTTGAGAGGGAAGAGAAAGAGAGTTGGGTAGGGTTACTTCCCTAAAGATCAAGACATTTCAGTGCGTGAGGTGGTGAGTAAATCTAATAAAACGAGACAGCCTAAAAACCTCAAGGGAGAACAGGCGGGCAGTCCTGCTTGCATAAAGACGTTGCAGTTTCTCTGTTATGATCAAACGCCTTTGTGTGTTTCTTCAGTGATAGATTTCAAACTTCTCTGGCTTTCATTGTGATGAGGTTCTTTTTTACACTTTCTGAAATAAAATTATAATCTGTCTCATCCAATGTATCCATATGTTGTATGGTGGCAGTTTTGATAGTGATAGATTTAAAACATCAAAACATCACAGTATTATTAGACACATACCTTCACACTGCAAGGGATACTTATATTTATAATGCAGTAGATGTTTAATAATTTATTTTGTACACAATCTTCAAATGTTATGCATGTATTGTGATCAATATTGATGTATTTTATTTTTAAAATATGAATTCGAATTAGCAGTCAGAGAGAAAAGGCGCAAATGCGGATATCATCTCCCATGTACATCTGTAAATACTTTCCATATGTCTAATAAAGTTCATGCTGAAAACAAATGAATAAAATATCTTTACGAATTAACGCCACTTTTATATGTTTCACTTTTGACTGAAGGTTTTCACCAACTGCTCTTCTTTATACACGCGAGCGATCGTACAGGGATTTGTTTTATATACGCCGCCACAGGTACCGAATCGTCGATCTTAATCTGGAAACGTTTGTTTTGGAAAGATGTGCGCAGAAGTCACGTTTCGAGCGTAAAGGACGTGTCGGTGTTAAAGCGATACTGTTCCCCCTCACCACCCGAGTTTACATAGCACCTTGCTGCACGCCCCTTCCTGATCTCCCCACCGTACATAAAGCGCAGTGCTCCGGCGCTGAGGTACTCAGAATGGCTCTCCGCGGGAAGGTGGCGCTGGTCACCGGTGGAGCGCAGGGAATCGGGAGAGCTGTTATAGAAACTCTTCTTGAAAACGAAGCGAAGGTTCGTAGTTGAATTGATTGTCAAGAGTTCAGTCTAACTTTTCATGTATCTGTTCACTTGAGCAAACGTCTTTCATTTTTCTTGTTTTATTTTTATTTTTTAGTTTTCCCTGACGCGTAGCAGAGACTTATACGCCGTCCGAGATGTTTTAGCAACATTCTTTACTTGTAAACGCAACGTTGACTACTTTATGTGTTACTCTTTAGGTTTCACTTGTAGATCTAAATCAGTCGGTTGGAGAGAAGTGCAAAAACGACTTGGATCAACAGTACGGCGAAGACAACTGTATTTTCATCCAGTGTGACGTGACGGACCGAGGAAGACTGCAAGGTAATAAACGTCCTCATTTACGGTACACATGGCCATATTCATAAACAATCTTACCGTAAGACTGCTGCTTCTGAATGACAAAGATCTCTAATGAACGTGGGAAAACTGATCTTAGATCAGAGTTCCTGCGTGCGCTGCGTGTACAGACTGGGACTGTCCTTAGTTGTTTTGCCAGCTGCGCGCCTCTGTGTTTTTCTAACCCTAATCATAACATGTTTCATCCTTTTCTGGTTTGGCACAGTCTAAACATATTTCATAGGTAGTCTGTTTATACTTTTTTTGATCCCCCGAGCACCTGTGTAGTGGCTCATCATAACAAGGTGTGATTGTTCGGGGCAGTCTTTTTCTAGAATCCCTGAGTGGAATGTTCTGGGGAGTTATGGAGAGCGGCTTTGTCCTGTGTACACATTCTCACTACGGATCTGCCCTGCTTTGTCACTCCCCTCAGACAGGGTCATTTGTTAGAGAGAGGAGACCTCATGCAGCCCAGCTGAGAGCGTTCTTGTGAAGCGGAGTGAGCTCCGTTCTTCGCTCCACATATGTCCACACAGTACCTTCAGGGGTCAGCCAGGCACCTTCTGTTCTCCTCTGATGAGAGGCAAGAGGGCAACAGACCCTGGGGGGTCAGGGGGTCTCCAAGGGCCACCATGCTGATTAGTTAAATGTGGTTCTAACATTCCGCTTTCTTTTTGGTTGATTGTTTCAGAAGCTTTTCAAAGCACAGTTGAGAGGTTTGGGAGGCTGGACATCGTGATCAACAATGCAGGAATTAACAACGAGAAGAACTGGGAGAAGACCATCGAAGTAAACTTGGTAAGTTCACTGCTCTGGTGGACAAGCTTTTGGGAGGAGCCTGGCGCCCTCGTGAACTCTGTTCCGACTGCGTTCGCCCCAGTTCACTGTTTACACAGCCTGGCCTGGATCCCTTACTGCTGCAGGGCACAAAAGCCAGTGCTTGGTGTTTTAGTTTATAAATCAGTTACTGTCACATAAGCAAAAGCCACCTCAGGCTTAGCCTGCCTCAGATTTCAAGGCAGAGATTGGAGCAGCCCGGCAGGCCAGGACAGTGCTACCCATCTCGCACGCAGAGACCCAAGCAAGATCTCTGAGCGCTCCGAACAAGAAGATGGACCGTCACGTGGGTCATCAGGGAAGTGCTCGCCAAACCCTAACTGAACACGCAAGAACAGATGTGAACAAAGGTAGAAATGAAATGAAGTTCAAAAACCTGGACTTTGGCATCTGAGCAGGAGCACAAGATGGACATTTGGTTTGGATGGCAGCCAGGTGTAGAAAAATGTTAGGAGCCTGCAGAGCATTATTGGGAGTGCTGAAATGATCCCTCATTGATTGCCCTGCAGTTTCATTTGGAATTAAAAGACCAAACAGGATGTGATGCTTATATATACATATCTGTGTTTACAGACATCTGTTATAAAAGGCACATATTTAGCACTGGACCACATGAGCAAAGAGTATGGGAAGGAAGGAGGAGTCATCATCAATGTGTCATCAATGGCAGGTAATCACCTATATGCATGCCACACATGATAATTGATCAAATGAGTAAACTTATTGATTATTAATTTGACGTTGTCAGTGGAAGCTAACGATGACACAGCAGAGCCGTTTCTCTATTTATTGTGGTCGTCTGTCACTGATATGCTAAGAGACAAGCTTTTTGAACTGATATGCACTGTACAGTCTAAAACAGGGAACCATAATTGTGCTGATTGTGAAATCATTTGGCCTTTCTAGACATGTTTAAACTCCGGAGATGATGTGTTTTGACACGAGAATATGGTTAACAGTCACACTCTCTCATGCTAAACAGCAGACCCAAGAGCTTATTAGTGGCAAATCATCATGTCCAGTAGAAAATTTCTCTTTGAACAGAAGCTGCATATTTATGTCGGTCATCTGACAGTGGGCTGATATTTTTTTAAAGAGAGCTGACGGTAGCCGAGTGATGGTCTTTGCTCATGCTACGTCACGCTGTCCATTAGTAAACTTTAGCATCTCTCAGACGTTTGATCGTCATGGTGACATGCAGCAGATTCAGCACTGTGCTTTGGTCCTCCAAAACCCCGGAAAACGACAAAGGGAAGTGAAAATCAGGGATGCGATGGGAAATATCAGCTGCTCCAGGTTCACCTCAGAATCATAATGCAATGTGGAGGCAGTTCCCTTTACCTTCAGTGTAATTTTTATGCGATTGTCTACCCAGACCCATACGGCAGTCATTTACGGATGACTGCGCGTCTCGCCTGACCTTTCCACCAGTATCACACTGGGCTTCACAGCTTCACCCACATGCAGTGCTGATACTGCACATCGCTGGTCGCTGCCTCCGCTCTCTGTGTGTGACTGAGAAAACAGCCCTGCAAATTCCATTCAGATAAAGAAACGTGTAACAACTTTAGGTAGTAGTTCACCGATGCACCTGCCAAAGTGAAGCAGAGGTTGTAATGGGAATATTGTTGCCTCTTCGAGACAAAGTGAGAGGGTGTCGTGTTGACCACAGAACAATCTAATCTAGACATAGTACATGGCTTTTTGTGCATTACTGATTGTGATCTTACACACTGAGTTTCACAGAAATGCTCAGTCTAGGCTTTGGACCCTTTCAGTTAAACACAGCTGTTAATCAGACATAATCAGACTTATAAGTTTTATAAGTTGTTTTTCAGACAACTTATAAAACCAAGGCTGGACTCTCAAACTATATCTTGACATAAGTGAAGCATTTGTCTCTTGTCAGTAGAGGAACTACTTGGCATGTATTTATATAACCACTGGCGATGTTTTTGGTATGTGTTATGAGATACATTTCCAAGTAAAAGAGGAAGCGTTCTCGGTCACGTGACCTCACCACACTGCTTTACTGCTTCTGCGTTTTGCTCTTTTGTATACATGCCCTCAAAGCACGTAAACACACCTCTGCAACTCAGTAAACCACCGTGTTGCAGCCTGGACATCAGGCTTATGGCTTCTCCATTTTGCTCTCGAGCAAACGAACAAGACTTTGTCAGACAAAGCGAGACATTCCCTCTAAACGTGCTTCAGGCAAGTTCAAACATGTGCAGGCATGAAGGACCTGTGGATGGTCCGAGAACGAAGTACTGCTGTCCTTACCACAGGCTGCGAGCAAATTAGCTTAGAGGCAGGAGGGGCTGGATTTGGGTTTCTACAAAGGCTTGTATGTGTATATACACACACACATGCACACACACGCATTGCACACACACACACATTGCACACTGCCAATCGTTTGACCGCATTTGGAGTGTTTAGTAGTACTTACACTTTTCATCACTATTGAACAGTAGTGCTGTGGTCCTGTAAAGAGAAGATAGTTACTTTTCTCTTGGGAAGAGTCCAGTGACCAGCGACTCATGTAAAAGTCTGGAGACTCGTGTTTCTTCCGTATATCTGGCTTGGTCCCGCTGTGTTGCGCATGCAGTGTGGAGAGAATGTGTGGTGTGTGCTGGTGGGCTTGGGTCTGTGAGGCATTGATGTTAGGTAACATGGTGTTTCATGATGTTAGGTAACAGCAGCACTGTACATGCCATCCCGCATGCATTCCCGCACAGACAAATTCGTAGTCCAGTCTGTCTGCCCATGTCTTCAAACTTTAGCTCACGGTGATTACCACTGCAGGAGGCTGTAAGCAGGTTACATACACCATCCCACATCATCCCACATGTGGTCCACATAGTGCCCACACACAGCTCTCACACAGTCCTGCATACAACCCTACACACAGTATGCACACTGTCCCGCACAACTCTGTATCCTTTCGTCATTGTTGAGTTTCCTCTTTTTTCCTCCAAGCCTGACATTAACCCAGCCTGCAGAAGACCAACCCTGGAGCACGTCTGAAGAAGCTATACAAGCGAATCACAGACCATTATTGTGTGCAAGGGGATTAACTGCCGGAGGCTCGTCAACGCTGTGTTTAGGTTTATTCGCCCTGCACACCAAGGAACCATGGAAGTGTAAACACAGTTCTTGCATGTCTCCAGGGGTAATTTCAGGATTAGTAAAGGTTGTAAAGTTGTTTATCATGTTAAAGCCTCGAGGTTTGTAATACTCCTTCAGCATATTACAGCTCAATGATAAGAGAACAAACCCAGATTAAACCTGAGGCTGATATTCTTTACAGTCTATTGTTCAAACAGGAGAAAGCAGGAAAAATAGTGGCTGCTGCATTTATATGGATCTATAAAAGTATCAGGCTGTAAAGTGGAGAGCTTTGGTCCAAGATCTGTAGGCCCATTGTATTTGAACACTTGAACACTCTGCAGCCAGCAGGGATTTTGTGCTGGAATTGAAAGCAAAGATCAGAAACCTTCAGCCTTGGCACATTTGGTTTTTCCATGACGAAGGCACTGGGAATCAGTCAGAGTTGCTGTTCACTGCAGCCTCTGCAAGGATGAAGACCCAGCTGTTTGTAACTGAAGTGATCATGTAGTAACCCCTGTATTAAACCCTGTATTAAACCCTGTAGTAACCCCTGTATTAAACCCTGTAGTAACCCCTGTATTAACCCCTGTATTAAACCCTGTAGTAACCCCTGTAGTAACCCCTGTATTAACCCCTGTAGTAACCCCTGTGTTAAACACTGTAGTAACCCCTATATTAAATTCTGTAAGAACATCTTTATTAAACCATGAAGTAAGCCATGTATTAAGCCCTGTAGTAAACCCTGTATTAAACCCTGTAGTAAACCCTGTATTAAACCCTGTATTAAACCCTGTAGTGAACCCTGTAGTAAATACTTCAGCAGCTCTTAATAGGGCGTCCCAGCGTGTGTTGTATTTAAACCCTGTATTAAACCCTGTAGTAAACCCTGTATTAAACCCTGTAGTAAACCCTGTAGTACATACTTTTGCAGCTCTTAATAGGGCGTCCCAGCGTGTGTTGTATTTAAACCCTGTAGTAAACCCTGTATTAAACCCTGTAGTAAACCCTGTAGTACATACTTTTGCAGCTCTTAATAGGGCGTCCCAGCGTGTGTTGTATTTAAACCCTGTATTAAACCCTGTAGTGAATCCTGTAGTAAACCCTGTAGTACATACTTTAGCAGCTCTTAATAGAGCGTCCCAGCGTGTGTTGTATTTAAACTATGTAGTAAACCCTGTATTAAACCCTGTAGTAAATACTTTAGCAGCTCTTAATAGAGCGTCCCAGTGTGTGTTGTATCTAAACGGTTCATACTGCAGTATGATGGTTCATCTAAGACCAGCACTGTAGCCCCTAGTCTTTACTGTGATCTGGAATGTATTTATTTGGATGTTTCTGTCTTTTTTTTTTTTTTTTTTTGTACATCAGCATTCCTGCATTCTCCCCACCAACCGGTGTACACAGCCACCAAGCATGGAGTGATCGGTTTCTCCAGGGCCATGGCTGTGAGTACCGGAGTCCATCCTGCGACTCCCATACAGTAGACAGTATACAGCAGGAACCATAAAGATGATGCCATACAGATACTATACAGCATACATTACTCCAACAGAGTGCATGCAGCGAACACCATACGGACACAGTGCAGATGATGCCCTACAGATACCATACAGCACATGTTGTATAGCAGATACCCTACAGCAGACACCAATCTGAGTCCATCAGAGAAATAGAGATTTTTGGCAGAGGGACAGTTCAGCACTCAGCCGAAGAATTTAGCCCTGAACTAAGCATCTCTGACAGCTACAAACAGCTGGAAAATATTTTTCAACAGACACTTTTTAAGTGCATGTAGCCATGGCAATGTGTGGAGGACCAAACTAATTGTTTTTTGAACTAATTGACCATAATCAGGCGTTAAAACATGAAAATTAATGCGGCAGATTCTCATTAGTTTTTCTTGTGGATTCTGATTTTTCAAACTATTTTAGTTTAAAGAGGCCGCATGCACTGAGAGAAAGCAACAACATTTACACACAACTATCCACTCACCTCAAACCAAGTTCACATATTCAGAGTGAGAGAGTGAGATGAGAGCTCTGCGACTGCAGACGTTCCTAGATAACATCACCCTCTATCTGAATGTTGACACATTCTTTGCAGAGTGTATGTTATTTGCTCTGACCTTGTTCGGACTCGTTTCTTGCTCCCGGCAGGACGCGTCGGAGCAGGGCCACTACGGCGTGAGGATCAACACCTTGTGCCCTGCCTTTGTGGACACCCAGCTGCTACGTACCGTGGAGCACGAGGAGACCATGGGCAAGTTCGTCAAGTTCAAAGATGAGTTCAAGCAGAGAATGGACAAGTTTGGCGTTCTTAAGTAAGTTCATAAGCAAGAACCTGGATAGAGAGCTGAGCTCTGTGTGGTGTTTGTTTGTTTCTGAAAGACTCCGCACTGCCAAACTCATCACTGCATTTTGTCTCAGCTGAACACAGTTCCAACTTGTACTAATATGATTTACAAAGCATTTGTAATAATGCATCAACTCAACACTGTCACTAGACCATATATGAAAGGCCTTAAATCACCTACACCCGCCACTGTAATTAAACTGGGTAATTCATGACATGACCGCGAATGATGGGTGCAGCAGAGGAAGCCAGCACTGGGTTATGGGATCCTGGGCATGCGGAAGCCTGAGAGTGACTGTCAGTGTTTGTGTAAACACAGCGGCCGACGAGCCAGACTTTTTGTCTGCTGTGAGTCGCGTGCGCACCACAGACTGGTTCCAGCAGCCATTCAGCAGAAAACCCAGCGTGATTGTTTTTTACGTGATTTATTTATTTATTTATTTTTGGTACAGAAAGCTGTACTCCAAGGTTGATTATCAGGCCAGGATGGCATATACCAGCATGAACGTCCTTCCACGCGCATCACCACCCCCAGAATCACGTCCTCTGAAGTTCTCTGGCGAGCATAAGCATACGTTCACGAGTGCTCGGCTCTCAGCTTTTCTGCTTCCTTGGTCATTTGATCGGTCTTCTGAGACACTGCCTCTGCACAACCTTCTTCCACATGCAGGACTTGCCTCCATGGTGTGAAAGAATGTCTGACTTGCAATTTAGGCTTTGCGGAAGGCTCCACTCGTCTGTTCTTTTCAACAACATTATTTAGAGTTTCTCTGCAATGCAGTTATTTTATCACCCGCACTGTTCCTCACTAATCACACTGGGACACAGAGAAGCTTACAAAATGCACAGGAAGACATTTATTTATGTCATCATGGAGATGATTGATCACCTCCAACAACCAAGAACAAACATATCAGCATCGTTGCATAGCCACAACACTCTCCCCCACACGCGATGCCTTGATCGAGTTTCAGTCGCTGGATAAGATCCACACTGATGTTCTTGTATGATGTTTTTATTTTCCCTTTTCCCTCTCCCCTCTCCCTCTCTCACATGAACTTTCCAGAGAAACTGGAGAAGTGAGTGTCTGTTGGCACTAGACTGTTCTTCTCCATATGAACAAGCCCCCCAGGGATAAAAAAGTCCAGCACCCCCCCCCCCCCCCACTATGCTCCACATCCTCACCTCCCCAGCCTCCCACCAGACCTCCCCGTACTAAGCACTGGGCCCCACCATTTCCATTGACTCTTATCGCTGTAAGAGTAAACAATGCACACAGTCAACTGAGAGTTCTTGTCTAAAATAGCTCCCTCCTTTAAAGAGGCAATCATGGACTTGGACTTCTGCTCTTCAGCAGCACTGCTTGATATGAGGTGTGCAGCTCTTCCACACCTGATTCAGCTCAATGCTTATTATTAAAGCTGCTATAATCGATGTCCCTGTTCTTGCTTGGTCACACCAGAGTAGTCCATCCCTCCCTGGAGCCCCACACCATCCAAACCTTTGCACAAACCCCTTGCATCCACAATGCTTTACCTCGCCTTCATTGAGTTCCATACACACAGAAAATACTCGACAGGCACGGACCACCTCTTTGAAGTAAGTTTCCTGATTGGTTAGTACATCTGGAACATGTTTTTTATTACAGAGGCCAAGACATTCACAAGGACATTTTAGTTTTTTCCAAAGCATCTATTATCGTGAGGGTGTTTAGGTTGTAAAGACAATTTAAGGTTATTTATCCCTCTCCCCCCGCCATCAGTTCCAGGAGGATACAGAGGCGTTCCCAGCATAGTCGAGAGATACAATCTCTCCAACGTGTCCTGGGTCTTCCCCGGGGCCTCCTTTTATGGATTTTACCGGAACACCTTCCCAGGGTGGTGTCCAAGGGGCATTCGGATCAGATTCCCCACTTGAGTCTTGGTTCCTCCCATGGTTTTGAGCATGCTCCCTCATGCTCTTAGGGAGTTTTTCCTTGCCACTGTCACCCTTGGCTTGTTCACTGGGGGCTTGGACTCGGACACTTGTAAACCTGCTTTGAGACAACATCTGTTGTAAAAGGTGCTATATAAATAAATTAGATTTGATTTGATGTCCGAACCACCTCAGCTGGCTCCTCTCAACGTGGAGGACCAGCAGCTCTACTCCGAGACATTCCTGGATCATTGAGCTCCTCACCCTGTCTCTAAGAGTCCAGCCACCTTGCAGAGAAACCTTGTTTCAGCCACTTGTATGCAAAATCTCGTTCTTTTGCTCACTACCCAGAGCTCATGAGCATAGGTGAACATAGACTGACTGGTAAATTGAGAGCTTTGCCGTTTGACTCAGCTGCTTCATCATAACAGACTGGTACAGAGTCTGAAGTACTGCAGACGCGACGCCAATCTGATTGTCGGTCTCTCTCTCCATCCTTCTCTCCCTCGTGAACAAGATCTTGAGATATCCAAACTCCTCCTCTCGGGACAAGAATCAGTCCCGACCCAGAGAGGGCATTTCCTCCTGAGTACCACGGGCTCAGATTTACCTACATCACAGACTTGTAATTCCATCCAGCTATTTCACAGTGACTAGTTTCATCTGAAGCAGGCTGAATTGTCCAACTGCAACCCCAGGCAACATTAGAACTCGTCGTTCAGTACATATGGTTCAGTACATATGGTTCAGTACATATGGTTCAGTACATATGGTTCAGTACATATGGTTCAGTACATATAATCAGACAGCCATTGCTTAACCACAACTGCAACGCTGTCTGATGCAATGCTGGCTTGTCATAAGACTTCTTCCACTTTTTTCCTGTCTGCTGTGGTTAGCTGACAATGAAAATAAATAGAATAAAATAGGCCAGAAGACTTGGTGGTATGGTGTATTTTAATACATTTCAATATCTATATTGTGCACTGTATGATGTATTTTACTTAAACAAATGTAG
>JAOYMR010000008.1:20057122-20068355 GCA_025802075.1 Tenebrosternarchus preto | reverse complement strand
TTTGCTAAGCTTGGGGTGGTGTGTTCCTCAACAAACAAACGTAGTTTGCTAAGCTTGGGGTGGTGTGTTCCTCAACAAACAAACGTAGTTTGCTAAGCTTGGGGTGGTGTGTTCCTCAACAGCTTTTGCAAGAGACCAGTAAAGATAAGCTCTGAGCCAATTGTTCCTGGTTTTAAAGTGTACACAGGGCCACATTAGCTCTGGATGGAGCTTGAAAGCTGATAAGATTTGGATAAAATATTGCGATGGCATGTCATGCTGTATGATGCATGTTTTCTCAAGTCTCAGTGTGTGTGTGTGTGTGTGTGTGTGTGTGTGTGTGTGTGTGTGTGTTTAGACCTTCTCTGATCGCAGAGGGTATGTTGCGCATCATAACAGACGAGAGCCTTAATGGAGCTGTGATGAAGATCACCTGCTCCAAGGGGATTCACTTCCACACGTACGAGCCTCTCTCTGCCTGAGCTCCGACTCCAAGCCAAGCATGTTCCTCCTCAGCAGCTGCAAGCCCAGTGTTAGGACCGTGAATCACAGTGTAATCAAGCTCCAATTAAACCCTTTTTAAAGAGGCTCCAGTCACAAATCCAACAGTCTGACACCGGCCACAACAGTGTCAACAGGGACTTCAGGTGAGGGCAAATTATTCACACCGAGCAAAACGACCGAACAGGACTGTCTTTTTCCACTTCTACACTAGACTTTTGGCTAAAGGTCGTGAGCCTAAAGGAACTGAGAATCCTGCTCTGTGAAATGAGTCCTTTTCATGAATTCACACATGAGGGATGTGTGGATAATCTACCTAAGTTTCAAAATGTTCACCACTCCAGGTTTAAACCAAAGCAAAGAGAAAGTTATAGGTGTGGTAGTACATGTTTAATATGTAGTAATAATCAAACAGTTTTGATTATTTGTTTATTTAGTTTTGCTGTAATACCATTTAAAATCACTTGTACAAAAGTATGTAGTACGATTGAAATTGTTTATGATTTTTTAAAGATTTAGTTTTTGTCGTTATTCCTTATCTTATTTATTGACCTCAGTTAATGCTCTGTTCTTAAACTTACCTCAGTAGTCTGAAATAACTAATTTCGTTAATTTCATCATTATATCAGATCACTTGGGCATAACAGTGTTTGCACTGTGAATAGACAAAGACCAGTTCAACTGTCTGGGAGTCAGTTTAATTCCCACCAGGGCCGCACACATCGATGACCTACAGTCCAAGGGATTAAAGCCCCCAGGAACATATCGAAATTCAGTCAAACCATGTAAAATCTTTGGACCATCTGAACTGCTCAAATAAAATATTTTTATAGCCTCAAAATGAGAATATTTAGTGGTGCTGGGATGATTTGCGTTCTTTTTCTACATAAGACAAAGTTTAGCTATGAAATCTGACATGAAGTTGTACACATTACACAAGTAAAATATTGTTAACAGTACAATTGTCTTTTGAACTACAACAAAATATATTTTTTAAATGTCATAGTATTGTTTTAAATGCAGTGCTATGGTAGTGACATTCTAAGTGTATTACTACGTCATAGTAAGTAACATTCTAGATGTAGTAATGTGTGATAGTAAATAACAATCTAAGTGCAATAATATGCAATGTTGAGAAATAGCGAGACGAGCAGGATTGAGGACGGTGGAATATTTGACTGGAGTGACACGGCCTTTGTAAGACCTGCAAGCCTTCCATGTCACCATCTGGAAGTCAGAAACGTGTGAAAGTCTCGCACCTGTTTGCTGGACTAATGCCCTGAGATGCGTTTGTGAAGCAAAGCTTCCGCTGGCTTCAGCCCTCACGACACGGACGTGCTGAAGGCGGTGTTGGTAGCACGTGTGCCTCCTTCCTTCAGCCTACAGCTAATGGAACTGGAGAACTGGAGAAAGCCTGTCTGAACTGTGCCTGGATGAAGTATGAAGATGCTGGGAGTGTCTGAGCTGTGGTCAAACAGGCTCTTTATAAACTGTGTGACATGAGACTTGCTCATTCTCTCTCACACACTCTCATTTTACGGCCCGTAGCTAATTTACACAACTATTAGTTCATCGATATGGAATGTAAAAGTAGAATACGAACGAATACAAAACAAAACAAAAAAAACTTCCTGAGTCACTGATCTGAATTGTCGTCCTGTGCTAAAAGTTCATGCATTTATAAAGAACACACACACGCGCACGCATGCACACGCACACATGCATGCACACACACACACACGCACGCACACACACGCCCTGATGCATGGTTTCCATAACTTTGTCAGTCTGCTCCTTTGTTTACATGTTCAACCAACCATGCAGATTATTTTGCCTTTGGAGTTAAACACCTTTTAATTGGACTTAATGTGATGTGCAATTAGAGGTCATAAATACATCTGCATAACTTGTAAATGCCTGGTAAATAGATGGGTCAGTTTATCTCCCACTCAGCTAATGTGTACAATATTACTTCACTGACATGTAATTTAAAAGAACAATGCCAAAGAATCACTAAAGAAAATACTTTGTATAAAAATACAAAGTATTTTTTGTAAACCAGACGTGGTGGGCAGGGACGTCAGGTCACAAAAGCTCAGCCAAAAGCCTCTGATTTAGTGCCTCAGAGGAAACGGACACATTTTGCAATTACTTTCCGAGCCATTAATCTACTTTGTGCATCAAAATTATTTAAATAATTTTACATTGCTAAAATGTTGTACTTTTGTAAAGAGAAAAGAAGCATGTCCAATAAAGCTGAGATTTTTTTCTGTGTTTCTTTGCCGAATGTCACTGCCAGACATTGACCATTTCAGGCTCGGTTCTGACAGGAATGTAGTAGGACAGGATGCGAGGGGGTGGAGCTTGTTGCAAGATCACTGTAATGCTGATGTCTGAATGGCTTGCGTTACAGGTTTCTACCGTGGAACACTTCAGACAGAAGAACAGAAGAGGAATGCGTTCCTCTGTCTATATGAAAGCTGGTAATATGCCGGTAACATGACGGGCAGGGTGGGGCCTTTGGGATTGAAAGCACTGATAAACCCAGCTGGGAGGCGGTTAGGTAGATCTGTGAAGGCCTGAGGCCTTTCTCTGGACTGGCCTGAGGCACGGCAAGGTGCTTGTTAAGTGTTCACACGTCAGCGCGTATTCGCTTCGTAACGAGACAACCCACACGCAGCTGGTGGTGATGTCAGGTCACAAACGCTCAGCCAAAAGTCTCTGGTTTAGTGCCTCAGAGGAAACACACATTTTCCAATTATAACCTACTTAGAGAGAAAACGAGTGTGTGTGTGTGTGTGTGTGTGTGTGTGTAAGGAGGAGGAGACATTAGGAACCCTGAGGCTGTTCTGGGTGGAGACCAAGAGCAGTTGATAAAAACATGTATGCTCTGATAATATTATATGCTTTGCTTGAAAGATATGCGAGTGCTTTCACTTAAGCTGGTAATTACTGCAGCACACGTAGTTCCTCATATATTACCAGTATGTCTTAACGTAAACCCACCACGCAAGAGAGCCGTTACTGCTGATGACGAGATCGAGATCTGTGGACCGGGAGATCAACAGAAATGAAAACATCCAGCGGACCTTTCCTAACGTTCTCCGAGGAATGGACTTCTTTCATAAGATTTCCTGTCTTGTTCCTTGTTTTATCCAAAAGGGCTTATTTACAGTCTTATGTAACTTTTGCTCAAAAACTGTAAAACACAAGAACAATTACTCTCCTTGTTTTGATTCCAGTAATGGTACTGTCATTCCAGTAATAAGTTACAGTAATGAGCATTTATTCAGACAATGCATTAACATTATGTAATAACATTGACAATAATGCATTTAACTGATTGTCGTGTGTAGATTAAATTAATGGAAAACGAGATAATGGGCTATTCTTAAATGTTGATCCTGTTAAAACTACATATGTTATTAGTGTATTTTAAAATGATGTGTCCGAATGATCATTTACTCACACTGCTGTCATAAAGTGCTTCCCTTGGCAGTATCAAACTGACACACTCCATATTCCACTTATTGTCATGTGACGTTAATGTGTTTTTTCAGTGTTGCAAATCTCACGCCCGAAGTTTAAACTCCAAGGAATTTTCCCCACCTACAGGAGAAGGAGTGGCAAAACGTCTTCAAGCTTACACCTCAGTTTTGAATTAACACCAATATTCTTGACAAAGATTTGTGCAGGAGACCAAGAGTCAAGATTCAAACAAACTTCATTCTAGTTAACTAGAATGCTGGTTTATTTATCTTCGGGGGGATTTAATGCAGATGTTTATGTTTTGACTTATGTAGGAGGAAATTATTAGTCATTCATCACAAGAGTTACTTGCTTAGTCATCAATCTGAGTCAAGATGCTTCATCTGATTTAAGAAATTAGCATAGTAACGAAATCCAACCCTGTACTAATGAACATGTTCTCAGTGATCAAAATGTACCGAACTTACAGTTCGATTGTAGCAAGAAAAATCTTTCCAATTAAGACAAATGGGTAGTAATTAGTCAGATACAGATCTGAACAAAACCTGACAAAAAATATCTGATGACTCAAGATCAACAAAAGAAAGACATTGTTAGAAGGTAATTTCTCAACAAATTAATAGGTCCTGTAAACCTGTGCCAGGCCAGTTCGTCATGCTCATTCTGCTGGTTTCACGTACATGCACACATCATTGTACTGATTTGTCATGCACACACGTACACATGCACGCACACATTCTACTGCTTTCTCACTCACACACACACACACGCACGCACATGCACACATTCTACAGGTCTCTCACACAAACACACGCACACACAAACATGCGCACACACTCCCCCGTATTACTGTTCATCTTCTCTTTGACATTCTTGTATTATTAAATTGGGCACATCAGTAACTCTCACCAATTGGGAACTTCCTCTTGGAGTTTCCCCAAGGAGGAAGAACACAGTGCACTTTGTTGAATCCCCTCCCCGGTTCACTGGCCCCTCCCCTGTTCGCAGGCCCCTCCTCCGACGTGATCTCGTGTGTTTGTTTTACAAGTCCAGCTCTCAGTGGGCCCGGCCGCTCACCCATGCTCTCCTTCCCAGTGATAAGATGTTATTGTAGGTACTCCCATGAGGTTGGGAAAACTCCGTTGACTGGCAGGCGCTGAGGTCCTGGCCGAATTCCAGCAATAACACTCTGGGCTTTGATTGGCAAAGAAAATAATCGTAGGGAGGAGTGCACATTTCCAATCAAGAAACCAAGAGGAAATTCATTTCACAGCAAAACAATGCAGTGAAATGAAGTTGGGTCATTTTGAAGGGCTTGAGAAATGGCCCCTGAAGCTGTGAGCAACCAAGTCAAAAGAGAACAGGAATAAAGAGGTGGTGCATGGACATGTTTTAAAACCATTCGTTCATAGTTACACGTTGCTTTAAACAGCGTTCGAGCTGAGGACAGTGTATACGTTCTTTAAGTATGAGGTTATTCAAAGGCTACAGCTTGTACACATTTGGCTATAAGTAACTGTATAATAACTGGCCAAGGCTTAAGGCCGTAGTCTGTGTGCTTTTGGCAAAAAGCATCAGTCACTTTCTAAGCTCCTTCTGCTCCTGCTCGGTTGGTGAGCCTTCACTGCCCCTCCAAAAGGTCCTCATTAACTTGAATGATGAGCCCAATTAGTCTGGTGTGATTCAGGCATGGCCGAGACCAACCAATCAGGAAGGAAAGGAGTTCAGTGGCATGCATGAGATATGGGTAATTAGGAGTGAAAATGACCTCCTAATGTAGAAGTTGGGTCTGGCATGCTTGCTCATTTGTGCACACACACGTACGTATACACACACACACACAGACTCGCTCTCACTCTAAAGTCACTGACTGAATGGCGTTTTTGAAACACTAGCCCTCATCTAGTGTCAACTACAACAACCCGAAGGAACTGAGGGAAGTGAAATCGATGTGTGGTTGTGAAGCTGAGGCCCAGTTCAGCCCAGTCCAGCCCCCCGGTGCGGTTCTCCCCGAGAGGCCGTGATAAATGAAGCCCTGCATTACCAGAACACTGAGCCGCACCAGAGCCCAGCTAATCAACAGCTAACGACACGTTCACACCAGCTAAAGGCTCCCTCTGTTTTTTTATCCATTTTTTTACACACATGATTATGATTGCAATCATTATGAGTAGGCCTAATAGGGCACTTAATACCCTGGGTTCCCCCCAGGAGGGGGGCATGACAGCCAGGGGTGATTACATCATATATTATGCTACATACGAATATGGTGTAGGTGAGACAACACACTCTAAATGAGAAAAGAGGTAGAGAGGAGAATGAAACTAACCCTGTTTAAAGTTCCACACAAACACAGATAAACTCAGGGCCACTGGGGTGTTTTGTTTGAAAATTTCTTTTAAAAAAATATATATAAAAAAGCAAGATCTGATTCAGTGACTGCTTCACAGAAAGACTGTCCAAATCAGGATTCCAACAAATATTCCAACAATGATATTTTAAATCTACAGCACTTGGCAGATGCTCTTAGAGTGCCAAACATACTGATCAGTAATGACACAGTTTCAGTAATGACAGAGCTTGTATTTAATTTTGTATTGTATAATTTGTATTGTATAATGACACAGTTTCAGTAATGACAGAGCTTGTATTTCCTGACAATGAAAGTCACTTTAGGTGTTTGCAACACTACTCTACCAGATAAGCTATAGGTGCATTACTTTGAATATTTGCTCTCTCTTCAATAAAGCCAATAGCTTAATTATAATCACAGACCCTACATCCACACACACACACAAATAATGAAGACTCCATGCACTGAGAGGAAGCTCCTGCTGTAAGCACAGTGCATTAACATCTTCAGCTACAGAGCACTTCTGTCTGCAGATGGTCTCTCACTCTCTGCTCCTAAACATGCAGGCCTGCTGTACAACAGAGAGCAAAATCTGCCGTCCGTCACAAAGGCCAAAGCCCTTACTGGAAACACGCTGGACGTGCAGAGGTCAGCTTAGGCACTGACCTGCTTTGCTGGGGTCAGTGAGGCTGGGAAGAGGGAGATGTCAGCTGGGGGATGTAGTCCCTACTGGGCGGGTCAGCTCTGTGTAAGAGACATCTGCTGGGATAAGCAGGGATTGAATCTGGATCAAGCTTATCCAGCACTGAAATCACCATTCTGGACTATCCAAACAGGCGTGAAACAGAGTCCCAGAAATGAGATGATCATTTGTTTAACTAACAAACAAACAAATAATGTCTGCATTCACTAATTTAAAAAATGTGCACGTGTTTGTGTATTTATTACTGACTTAGATAAAGATCAGGCATTTTAGGAGACAATCGTGTGCAGTCCATGAATAACGGCAGCTAGAGTCATGTACATTACAGAGTGATCTCCACTACTGTACATGAAAGAGGAGTCGTGTTCATAATAAACTGTGCTGGACCAGCCATTTAGCATTTCTTGCGGACACTGATAACTGATTTGATGTTAGTAAGTATACTATAATCGATCATGGTTTTGGTTTATGTACATACTTGCACACATTCTACTTCTTCCAGACAAAGAAATACAGACAAAACATTAAAAGGCTGGAATCAAAGCATCTTGATCTTCAGTTATAAGAAAATAAATAAATATAAATATCTATGGCCCAAAACATGTTTGCCAGATCAGATAACCTTCCATCCAATCATCTAAACACACAAGCTCAAGACAGGTACAGCTTCCTGAAGAGAGAAAGATCTCAAGTTCTGATCCATGCCCAGTCTTCCTTGTGCAAATTTTACCAAACCATTTTTCAATAATTTGAATAGATGTGTTTTGTATTCTGCTCACCATGCAAAGCAGACCTACAGGGAGGGAGGCACACAGAGTCTGATTACTTCCAACATGCTGAGGGTCTGATTACAGCATAAGCTTGAAGGAAGCAGACAAGTCAGCTCTGAGAGGTTTTAAATTAAAAAGATGAGTAATCCTCTTAGAGTCAATACTGAATGCTCTCAAGCTGCTGGTGGAGGGAGGGCGGAGTGCGCGCGCGCACACACACAATTATTAACAGAGATCTGAGCTTGCATATTTCAAATTTCATTAAAATAGCCCTGCCACTCAATCAGAATCTATTCCTCTCTATTCGTCTCTCATTCTTGTGCTTTGAATTCATTCATACACATATCAGGTCCAAAAGGAAAATAAACTAAACATAGACGCAGGCATCAAACTGGTATTGCACACATGGTTTTACTCAATATTCAAAGTCAGGTAATTCACAAATCTAAAGTGAACAGAAAATTATTTTGCTATTTAACACATTTGCAATAACACAACAAGGACCACAGGGGGCAGCAATAGCACATTGAAAATAGGTTTTCCTCAATGTTACAGCGACCTCTACTGGACAAGACAGACATTTCAAGAAGAGTACATCTAAGCCAAGATGTAGAAAAACATGAAGCATCATCACCCTGAAGGGAAAGCAAACTGCATTAAAAACATTTTAACAAAGAGCCCTAAACGGATTGTGCTGAAGGACATTTGCTAAAACAGGCCTTCTCTTGCCAGATCCATAAAAAACCCTGTTACAAAAACAAATAGTTACTGTAACAGCAATTACTGGCCATTTAGGAAGATTACTTCCCTTTTAGATTTACCTGGATATGCATTAAAATCTATTACTACGAATACTGTCACACAAAATCATGTCTTCAATCAAATAGTCTTCAAAACGAAGTCTTCAAAAGGCTAGATGTGTCTTTCATCCTAGAAAAAAAGCAAACACACCCACACAAATATGTGATTATATAAACATTCTAAAACCTTCATACTTCTCTTTCATCATTATCCATCAGTCTGTACTCACATATACAAACACAGAGCAACACACTCATGTATAAACTTCAGAACTCTACTTACATATTGGTTATTCGTTCCAGTCTCTCTTTAATGGTTTCCTAAAAAGGCATCACAGACATGATCAATGTGAATTAAATACAGAAATTTTACAACACAACAGCCATAAATGCATATGTTTGTACAGCCTTCCCCTTAGCATGAAAGCTAAGAGAGTTTACATCTGCCACGGCTAACAGCATCTCTCCGTTTGACCTCTCCAGGGGGTTAGAAGAGGAGTTGGGCTGACTATAGTGGAAGTGGTACCCTCAATAATACTTCAGGAGAACACTGATTATAGTGGAAGTGGTACCCTCAATAATACTTCAGGAGAATAGTGGAATAGTCAAACTATACTCAGGGAGAGGACTCAGGCCAAAAAGAGCCACTAATCATGGATACCTTTTCTTGATGGATGGATGTATGTATGGATGGACACGTATATGGATAGACATATGTATGGACGGAGGAAGGGATGGATGGACTCTCACCTCTGGAGATGCTGAGGGAAGGTCTGTTGGGGGTTGCGTGGTACTGCTGGCCTCTGATGTGGTCTGCTCCACTTCAGGACTGCTCCCAGACCTTTCAACTGCTAACCAACATCACAGCACAAATTTACCTGTCTGTGGTGTTTTGAATTTCTAGAACGGTTTCAACATACAAGTATTCATCACATGTGGTCAGGTGCTCATTCAAACATGACTTTTATTCATAGGATACAAAGCCATTTCAGAAAGCACCCATTCTAGCTCACAGGACGAACCATCAATTGTAAACGTGCAGAGTGCCAAAACAGTTGATGTGGCCAGTGTGAGCAGACGTCACCTGTCTCCTCTGTGAGGTGGCTCTTCTCTCCAGAGTCTGGCAGGCTTACGACTCCACCGGCCTTTACCGGATCCTGCACACAGGCAGAGAAACCAGACACCCACCCACCCCTCAGTCTCTGAATCGCAGTCTTAGCCAAAACCCAGCTGCCAACGTTCAGTAACGAAGGCTTCTCTGTTCCCGTAAAGACTTCCACTCGAGCACAGCGGCCTAAAAGTTTTCCGTCATGTAGACTGACAGTCAGAGGATGCATCATTATTTAAATATTTTATGAGTCGACATTTATACTGGTGAAAGAGCAAAACACCAAATTGCCTTTTACTTCACATTATGCCCATATCAGCCAAAAGCTGGGTAAGCTTTCTCCTGGATGTCTTTAATCTAACACCACCGTGTCTCTAATAGTCAGCCACCTCAGCATTTTAATGGTGTGTATGTGTGCGCGTGTCATAGTGTGTGGTTGGTTTCATGAGTACGCCCGCGTGGCGCTGTGGTGAGTGGGCGGCCGTCTCTGCCCATGCCACGGTACCCGTGCTGCGGCCAGTGCCAGGCTGGTCTCCAGGAGCAGCACACGACTCTCCAGGTTCTCCCACTGACTGCGTTCGATGCCGACCTTCACCGTCGCACTCCTCTCCACCGCCTGCAGCCTCGCATCCAGCTGGACCATCCTGGACATGCACTCACGTAGGCCTCTCTCCACAGCCCTCAGCGCACACTCTGACACACACCCCTGCAAGGAAACACATGCAGGGAAAACCAGACGTGCGTGTGTAATATTAAATTAAATAGTCATCTATAATTTTTTTAGATGGTACATTTTATTCCTTTAGCACTGAGAGCATGTGTATTGACGTTGTACACAGGTGTTGCACCTAACAGAATAAACCAGGTGAGCAGGTGAAGAAATGAACAAGTTGAGTCACTGTGTGACTCACTGAGTCACTGCTGAATGAATCAGTCTGTGCCCACGCCTGCCTGGACGTGCAAGTGAGCAAGCAAATGTGCAAAAGTCGGCGGACTCTCACAGTGTGAGCAGCAGGGCGAGGGCTGTCCCGTCCTCTTGAAGGTTCTCCACCTTCCTCCTCGTCTTCCTCGTCCCGTTTCTCCTGGAGCAACACGTCTGAAGAGAAGCTGACCTTTGCTGGTGAACTGCTGCCCACGTGCCGTGCCACCAGAGGTCTGCTCAAAACACCCTGGTCGAAGTACAACCAAACAGAGCAGTCAGACCTTTGACAGCATCTAATCTAAAGTGAATTTTGCAATAAAGGTTTGTTTGTGTAAAGTCTACTATATGTTACTGTTAATACAATTATTAATTAACAAGATTATTATTAATTTTGCTATCAAAGTGGAAGTTACTGTGACAGTAATGTCCTACATAGCTGATTAGCACAATCTCAGACACTTACAGAAATTTTGCGTGTATCTGGTGAAGCAGGGCCTTCTGATGTTTTAGAGTCACTGCGCGACAATGATCTCTGTGCAGGTTTCCTGCGCGTGTCTGGTGAAGATGGGCTTTCTGATGTTTTAGAGTCACTGCGGGACAATGATCTC
>JAOYMR010000008.1:20004827-20038413 GCA_025802075.1 Tenebrosternarchus preto | reverse complement strand
GTGTGTGTGTGTGTGTGTGTGTGTGTGTGTGTGTGTGTGAGAGAGAGAGAGAGAGAGAGAGAGAGAGAGAGAGAGTTTGTGTGTGTGTGTGTGTGTGTGCGTGTGTGTGTGTGTGTTCTTTGTTCAGGTTTTGTGACGTAATTTAAGCTACACTGGATATCGTCTCGAAATGTTGTGAATAACTAAATTTGATTTCAAATGCTTATTGGATAAGCGCGGGTCTTTACGCGCGACTAAAGAATATCTGTACTGCATTGTCCCAGAACGCCAAGTTACTTAAAAACATTCAGAAAATATTAACGTTGTGATTCCATGTCCCTGCCGCTCGGAAAGCTGCACTGAAACGCGGGTTAAAGCTGATCTGCGTTGCTAAGTGGTTCTATGACGACGACGCTGCCCTGGCTGAGGGGCTGTTTAGCCGCGCGCTCTCGCCAGGTGTCCTTTTCCATAATCTGGCTATAACGCAGGCTCTGAGGGCAGACCAGCGCAGTGCCCCTGTTTGGGTAATTGTTTCCTGCGCTCCCCCAAAAACCACCGCCTGAAGGGCGCGATATCCATCCAGAAAAGAAAAATCAAGAATTCGACGAGTGAATAATTATTTAGGTTCCCTCACTTCCTTAGCTATACGTCATCGTTATAAAAGTTCAATGGATTAATTTCCCCTGCAGTCTGGGACGTTTTTAAAATAAAAAAAACATGAAGTGAATATATTCAGATTTCGAAAACGTAGACATTCGTTAGTCATTTTATCCAAATTCAACATGGGATTAAGTAAAGTATATGATCCTTCATGATTTCTTTTTTTTTAAATATGAGCCTTACAAAAGGAATTTCTTGTAGCTGTATTTCACAGGTCTAACACAGGCCTGCCTGCAATACACTGATCTACAAGAGCACAAAGCTATCAATTTGAGAAAAGCAGAATTTACTTTCAAAAATGCTCTAATAAAAGACTCTTACTACTCTACGTCAAACTTAATGACGTCCGTCACTATTGGAAAATCTAATATTGTACCAATAATAGTTCATTCATTAGTGATTAGTAATTCAAAAGAATGTTGCTTTTTGTTGTTTGCTATTTTTGAAAGCGCTTTTTTTCCTTTTTCACCTTTTTTTGTAAAATATAAGAGTTATTATTTTTTTGTTAAAGTTCCCAGACACGCTATTTTTCTGCTTTTAATGTACAAATTGAGGGTGTCTTATTCAGCAGAAATATGTCTGAGGGGAAATGTCGTATCAAACGAAAGGATGCTAAAAAGCAGATGATAATCAACCGTCTCGTTATTTACGACTGCACTTCATGGGGTCACTGCTTAAACAACAGTGTGCGCGTGCTCCCTCAGCCACGTTAGCCCCCTGAAAGCCTGTAAGCAGACAAATCTCCGCGCTGGGAACGGCCTGATCTCTCCGTGTCCTCTGTGTATCTTACAGCTCGAGCCAGGTGTGTGGCAGCTGTGAGAGCTTGTCTGGGGAAGACCAGACGAGGAGCATCAAACGCTCCCAGCGTTTTGATTCCTTACCTGTCCGCACTGCGCATGTGTGGAGGAAAGCAGCGTTGCGGCGTCTACACGTCTGAACTGTCTACACGACGGCAGTAACAGTGGGTTTGTGTATCGTATTTCATTCACAGTCTCTTATGCCAGTATACCGAGCAGCGATGAAGAGGCGTAACGTGGGAGCGCGCCCGTGAGCCAAAATAAACATGTAGACAACGCTGTGGCCTCTTATTGGTTTTCTCGGGCGTGCGCGCAGCATTGTCTTCGAGAGGCGAATAGGCACTTTGTGAAGAGAGCGTTGGAAACGTGCTGTGTTGAATGTGCATGCAATACCGTATATATCCGGCAATATCGTAATTCCCTTTGCTTCCCACTTCAGCCAAGGATTCTCGCGGCGGGGCGACCGCGGCGCTCAGTGGCACCGGACACACACCGGATAGTGTCCATGGAGAAAAACGGCTAATAAGAACTGTTGTGGAACTGTCTGCTCATACATCACTACCTTATAATAAAATAGGTAACCTTTAACGTTTTTTATGTGAAAAAATAAAGCTTTGCTCTAAACGATTTTATCTGAATAAATAAAGCGCTTTGAGATTTCTCTACGCGCGCCCTTTTGACCTCATTAGTAAGTTACTAATATTTGCAGACAACGCTCGAAAGTGATGTTGTCCAAACATAAGCGCTTCGATCCGCAGTTAATCGCGAAAGTCCTTAATCACTGCACGTTTATAAGTCCCAATGCAGTCTCTGTATGATAGTACTGTTTAGTCTGATCTGTTCTATATTACTGGTCAGTATTATTGCTTTTTAGTATAATAAGTTATGTTTCAAGCAAGGTCAAAAAGTAATATAAACAATGTTTTTCTTTATTTTCTCTCATTTTTATCTTCATTTCTGTGAGCACAGAGGATCTTAAACTTTTTGAACTGGTAAGTATAAATATCTGCAAAGAATCCTTGCAGAAAATGATTCCAATGTCAGTCATTACTTCCAAAGGAAACTTGAATAGATCATATGAGAGATTCATTATTAATGCATACTTCAAAAAACTCTAATATCAGAGACAATGAATGCCTCTGTTTTTAGAGTTTTTAGAGACAATGAAGACGCCTAAGTAAAATTAAAAAAGTCAGGGCCTCGTCTGATTATTGTTTTGGTCCTTAACGCGCAACCCTTCCTGTAATGAAGTGAATGAACAATGAAGTATCCTCCTGTGTGTTATAATGGGTAAAAACAGCCAAGCGTTCAACAGCTAACGAGCGAGACCAGAGCAGAGCCATGGCGTGGAGGTCTTTACTGACTTTGAGGACGCTGACATCGTATCTTAGAAAGGCGAGTCTGTTTATCAACAAAGCGAATGAACTCGAAAAGCCCTGCCGCACCAGCGTTCGCTGGCGCGGGAGCCCCAGCGCGGGGCCGGGGTCTGCCCTCTTCACGAAGTAAGGTCTCCACTTCTCCGGCCCTCTGGCTACAATAATATCCAGTGGCTCCAGCGCTGAGCCTGGATAATGCATCTGTCCAAGGGACGTAATTACCAGGTCATAACAGTCCCCCCGGTCTGCTGCCAGCGCTTCAGTCAGAGTCGGGCTCTTAAACAACGCACACCGAGTCAGTGTCAAACTATTTGATCTCTGATTGAAGCGCTGCGTGAGAAACGCACCACCGACTTCATCCTCTTCTGCTTTCGAACAGAGCAACGCTGACTGGCGCGCGCCTAAGCCATAAAGCTCCTCTGTATGGTTCTGGTTTTTTGAACGCAGTAATCTTTCAATTAAAAACAGGAAAAGAAAAGAAAAATTGAAAATCTTTTTAAGGCTGCATTTGTAATTCCTGTTTTCCTTGTTAGTTTATATTTTTTATGTTTATAGTATACGTTTTAGTACTCATTTCTTGTTTCATGCACGGTTCCAGCTACTACCTGTGGATAAATCAGCAAGCACTGTATTATGATTTTAGAAAGAAAAATGATAGGGGTTTTGCATTTATACAAGATCATGTTTGTCATTTGGATATTTGTTGACAGAAGTTGTTGTTTGTAGTTGTTTTGGCAGGTGACCGAAAAGAGATTTGCTCTTAGAAATGCATTAAAGGGACCGTGATTAATTATGTCATTACGAAGCAATTTTCCCTTATCTGAGAAAGGCGAGCAGTGATTTGTTCTTTTATAATGGACTGGGCCCTCCTCGTTTTCACACATTATTACATTGTAAAAAAAAGTGCAAGTCAATAAAACACTGAAGTGAGCGCTTAATTAAGGAAAACACACACCGCTTTCAGAGGACGAAAAATCCAATTCTGTTTATTTTCTTTACAAAATGTTAATTAATTTGATCGTAATTACTGTAATCTACCGATCCAAACCAAATATTGTCGTAGCGTGAATTATTTAGATGGAAAATTCGTCATCTACAGGCTCTATATGATTAGAAGGCTGTTAGCGACGGGAGGAAACCTTCGTTCTCCTTCACAATTATAAACTATTTTCATTACGGGTGTAGATTCTTTGCTCAGCCTGAAATTTGTTTGTTGTCTTGACGGGTTCAAAGAATCCCTATATTCAATTTATTTACATACCGGGTTATATATCGGTTTAAGTACAAGAAAGAAGAAAAAGCGGTCTACTTTATTTTATGAGTTCAATACATCTTTTCTGATTTATGTTAAACGTCATTAAGAGTTCCTGTCATCCAATGTGATCCTCAAGCGTCTGTGCTCGGTTCATTTTTTGAAGTGAAGGGCCCTGTGTGTTTATCTGTCACTCTTGTCGTCGCTGGCTCAAGATAAAAGTCATTATACCATAGACCCAGCATGCACGCGCTGAAAAAGAACAGGTTCCGCTGCGGTCTCACGTGCTGCTTTGCAAACGTTCCCTTTTTGGTTTCATTCAAGACTCATGTGAGTAACAATGTTAAGAATGGAGCGGCTTCTATCTGTAAGTGACTGTGAGATCCTTTAAGACGAGGGAACAAGAGCCGCGCCGAATCGAAACGAATATCACATTAGGCCCATATTGTGTAAATATTAATTCAAATTCTTTTTCAAACAGGGAAAACGATAGGCTACAAACAGTAAGGACACTTATACATAGTGACACAGTGGACAATGTTTTTTTCCCCCTCAGTATTCAGAAATGATGAATGTAACCGCTTCTGAGCTCAGTTCAACCGTTTTCAATTCAGGATACGGAACACAATTTTACCAAGGAAAACACAGCTAACCTCGTACCGTTTCGGTAATAAACATGCAGAATATAGCAGTGATAAACGACTGTTAACAACGCTGCCGTTTTGTAATCCTGGGTTTTATAAAGTACATCTGCCCAATAGCCTACAGAACACCACGCTGGGGGAAAATACATTATGATCACGTGCGTGATCTCCCGTTTCGATGTTCTGTGACTGCGAACGTGCCGTTAGCTGAAACGAAGACAGTCGGACCGGTGTCTGGATATAACTTGATTTCAGATCAAATGACATTTTTAGGGGAAAAATACGAAGTCAACAAAATCTTTTTATAATAAAAATATTTTCTATAAATCATCTTTATCTTGCAAACTCCATTTATCTCCTCCTAGCACAAATCATAGTAACATAAACTGGATTAATAGTGTCAAAGAATGAAAAAGACAGTGTGCATTAGATATTTTTTTAAATAGGACTTGTTTAGACAAACGAAGAGAGATTTCTGACATTGTTCTTCATTTCTACAGTCCTGACAATGTCAAAACGTCAGCATGGTTATTAGGTCTATATTAATTCATTTCAGTCTATACGTGCTACGTCAGTGAGTTATTAAGATAGGTATAAAGCAGACGATTATACTACACAAATAACAGCGTCACCAACAGAAGAACAACAATATCGCAACAGATTTTATTTGGTTTGAAAATTCCAGTTAACATTTTGTGGCGTCAATTAAGTTGAGACTAAAAATGTTCAGAGAAGTGAGAATGACGACGCACATGCCATAACGTTGAATCTACAACAAGAAAGAAACGTAACATATTTTCTCCTCGTCGGAAGCCTTTGAAGCCGCAGCGTTAACTGGGGTTCATTTTTCTCTCTGATAACATCCAGGGCTTTGCGCATCGCTACTTAATTAAGGAGTCTTTTCATTGAGTCTGCACCACCCCGCTAATCACGGTCCATTTTCAAAAGAGTAATGACGTTTTCGCTGCTTAAACGACTTAACTTACTTGTTAAAAATGTTAATGTCCTAGTAACTTAGAAGTTGTTCATTACAATGGATTAGATGGAATAATTACATGACCAGATCCTCTAAAAGACGATTTCAAAGTGTGCGTCTATTTATAAATAAATGCTAGTCGGAAAGATGTCTAGCCTGAAAGAAGTCTAAATGACCCGCAGAAAGAAGTCTTGGTAGGGAGGCCATTCAGGCCGGGCAGCCCGGTTTTTTCAACTGTTCGTCATCCTTCTGGAGTGAACTGGTAGTTGCTTCCATTTGACCAATATTATTCTATTGTGTCACTGGGTCTCGTTCATGTCAAAGCAAATAACCTGTATTTCTGCGCTCAGCGTAATAGCCAGGATGCTTGCAGCGGTGTGAAAACACCACAAAGAAGAATACCAAAAAGATCAGTGGTCAGCGCATCCTTTCCTTTTGAAGAGTGAAGATCTGTTTCATGCCGTCTGTATGCAATGCCGGACTTAAGTACCGCAAGTATGTGCCAGGTTTGAAGAAAACATTAATTTATATTACAGATTTATAGATCAACGTGGTCAGCTCTATTAGTTAGTTCGATAGGTTGTAGTTTAACTGTGCGTGTAATAGTGACATATCCCTGTGTTCCGTATATCCTCCTTTTTGAGGCACGAGGTCTTGCCCGAGCAGAACAGATGGTTCAACTTTACCCGAAAGTATACAGATCCGCTAGGTGGCGATAGAAACCCCAAAAACACGTGGTCAACAGTTGGCGCTTGGGTTATTATCTTAAAATGTCAACATAGGCGGAACCTACATAAATAAATAAATAAATAGCACAGTAACAACTTCAACTGCATGTCGAGCAACAAGCAAAAACAACAAGCAAGTTTAAATCAGTTCAGCGGAGGTGAGGAGCTTTTTGATATCTATCCATTGCCATTCTCCGTTCTTCCATTCATTCATCGTCATCCATTCATCCAGGCTGCGATCTATGCTTAAGATACATTTATCGCCTCTTTTTCAGCTACTCCTTTTCTTTCTTTCTTTCTTTCTTTCTTTCTTTCTTTCTTTCTTTCTTCTATGCTGTCTCTCTCTCTTTTCCTCTGCCCAAACATCTCCTTTTTTTCCCAGCGTACTTTTCCTCAGACCAATTCAAACATCCTTCTGCCTTCCCTCCCTGTACCAGGGCAGAACAGACAGGGGTCAGAGGTCACTGGGACAACCTGTTCTGAGCACTGGGCGAATCATTTGGGTCAGAACACCGCACCTGATTGTCCACTGGCCCGCCAGGGCTGTTCTAAAGCTCCTAGTGCTGCCAGCATCCAGCATCCTGGACTGCTAAAGCAAGTACTTCCTCGCACTGCACAGAAACATCTCTTCACAGATCACAGTAACCACTGCATGTTTGACTGCACAGCTATGCAGCACACATGCAAGCAAACATCTACGCTGCACAAGAGGAAAAAACAAATAAACAAATAAAGCTTCAGAAGTACATTTAAAGAATCTGTCAAGATTCAGCCACGTGTTAGCATGCCAACCACATGTGTTAGCATGTGTTAGCAACTCTCCAGTCTGTTTCTATGTTTCTATCAGCTGCTGAACATAAACTAGAAGCACTGTGAGCCTTTCAGATCCACTTACTTCACCATGTACTTGTAGGTCTTGTTTTATGTAAGAGTAACATGAACTAGGTAAAAACAGAGATACATTACTCACTTTTGCTCCACTATAATCATCTGCACACATTCCATGAAATATTGATTAGATCCTTGTATGTTTCCTGATTTAATTAAATCCAATAACATCGACATAGATGTGATGAAGAATTTCTACCGTTAGATTGCTTGCTACATGACAAAGAACTAAAATCTCTCAGCAATCATACTGTGTAGAGCATCAATCATTCTTTTGTTTCAATGGCCTCGGTTTTATGGCTGTTGTAGTCAGAGGGCACTACCAAGTTAAAAGGAAACCTCTGTACCTGCCTTGTGCACCCTTTTGATGTCTGAGATGGTGAAAAAAAACATACAATCAAAAAAAAAAAGCCCTTATCCGAGCAAAGTTGCTTGGGTCGAGAGAGAGTGAGACAGAAAGAGAGAGAGAGAGAGAGGGAGAGAGAGAGAGAGAGAGGGAAGTAGACCACCAACATGCTGAGCAGAGGCCATGGGGCTTTTATGAGCCTGGCTGGACGAGCGAGTGGCTCTGAATCCATTTCAGTTTTTTTGTGTGGGGCTGTGGGAGTGGGGGTGGTCTCGCAGACCCTCAGGGGGACGCTGTGGATTGTAAATCCTGTGAGTCCTTTTTACTGTGCACTACATTGTGATGCGGGTCAACTTTCAATCAGCAGCGAAACACAGGAAGAAGATAAAACAAACTGGACGAGAGGCGTTCTCATCAGAGTCGAGGGGTTTGTTTTCTGCTCCTCAAAGTGAAGACAAAGGCATCAAAGCGGGACTCCAGAGACGTGGAGGTGGAGGACAGGTCTTAAGCTGCCGCTCGTGCAGGTGCCGTCCGCAAGCAGCGCCTCCACCAACACGCTGGCAGCCTCATCGGAGAGACATGAAAGAAGGGAGAGACAGGAAAAGCGGAGGAGGGAGGAGGAGGGAGGACGAGACGGACGCTTTGAAACGAGAGAGAGAGGGGCGGACAGAGAAAGGACAACAAGAAGAGAAAGCTAAATCTGACCCTCTAATCTACGCCTGCCCAAACCAGCGCCCTCCGTAACCTCGGCCTTGTAGCCGCAGACCCTTCCTCCAGACTGCTGGGGGTGATAGAGAGACCGGAGCCCCCCGGAGCCACAGGGTGCCTGTCCAATCACGGCCCTCCCCGTCCCTTCGGGTTACTGTTGGCACAGCCTGAGAGAAAACAGACGCTGGTCTGAGTTTACCAGGCCACTGAGATGGGGGGAGGCTTTCCCTCCATGTCTGCCCTTAAGCCCAACCTTACATACCCTCTGCACATTAGCCATGTATGGAGAGGACACTGTGGCCATATGGAACATAAAAAATGATCAGGATGGGCTGTTAAACAAAAAAGTTCCACTTGTTTTTACTTTGACCGGTTTCCGTAAAGGGAACTACATGTCCCAGAGGTCTTAGCGCGCTTTTGCGCAGCACTAACAGGACTGTTGAAAGCTTCAAGGGAGCAGCCAATGCTAAGCAGAGCCTCTGCAAAGGGTGTTAAGCACCTGGGTGGTTCCACAACTTTCCCATGTCATAACGACTCTGGCGATTTTAGCCACACTGATTACATAGCTGTAAAAACACTTGAAAGTTGCGGCATTAAAGTCCATCGGATCCATTTCACGACCCGTGTTAGTGCTATTCAACACCCGAGTGACAGCCAAGAGTGCTCGCTGTGGCCTGAGAACAGACACGCCTCAGTCAAAGGGCCGTCTAAAGTCTGGTTCGCCTACACAGATGACAGCGCCCTCGACACCCCTCTGGATCCATTCTGATGTCATGCGGTCACTCCAGGCTCGTCCTGAAGACATGTGGTCCTGGTGAGAAAGGAGCTTGTCATAATGTCCTGGGTTCATCTGGTATTCACAGACAGGCAGAGGAAAATGTGTGGAGGCCACAGATACAGGACACTGTCCTGTAGGAAGCAGAATTCTGTAGGAAGCAGAGTCCTGTAGGAAGAAACTTCTTTTTCACCCTCCTCAGACACTCCAGAGCTAAAAAGTCAAACATTCAAACGATCAAACACTTAGACAATCAACACTTAAGCGATCAAGCAATCAATCAAACAGTCAGACAGCATAACTTATGAGGGTGCAGATTCTCTTGACTGAGACTGGTACATATAAAGCCTTTAATGGCTGAGATTTATTTGCTATGATCTCTATGAAAGTATGTGTAAACATCCATAAATGTATGTTCAGTTTGTTTTACTAAAGAAAAGACAGAGGTGCTGTTCATAGCCAGTGCAGGAGTGGAAAAGCAGGCAACTAATTCTCTCCAAACGAGCTGCTCCTCACCTCAGCTTTACAGGCCGAACCACACACACACGTCCTGTGCTACACTTCACACCTCATTAGCTGAAATCAAGCCCATCCAGCCCTTTGAGAGGCTTCGGCCAGCACACCTTCACCTGATTCAGAAGCTGTGGGTTCACAGTTTACAAAGGTGGATTTGACCTGTTGCATTAAAGTGTCAAATGCTAAAGGGTTATCTTTTACTTTTTACTTTTTTTCTTCAACATTAGACCAAAATATTATCTGTAACAATTTCCTAAATAAATCCTGTGTTTGGCGGTGAGTGAAAGTGGAGTGTGTGGTATTTAAATGTGCAGCGTGTTGGTCATGCAGTTCAATGCAAAGAGCAGAAAAAGAGCTGCTTAAGTAAAATAATTCAAACATGCATTACATCTGAATAAATATAATTAGGTATTTTACATACAATTAATGTGTAGTTGTATGTGTTTGTGTCTGCATTACATTTACAGCATTTGGCTGATGCTTTCATCCAAAGGGACTTACAATTGTGACTGAATACATCTTGAGTAATTGAGGGTTAAGGGCTTTTGATCAGCGGCCCAACGGTGGCAGCTTGGCAGAGTTGGGGTTTGAACCAGCAACCTTCTGATTACTAGTCATATGCATTATTACATACGTGGTCATATGTGCGTCTATGGGTAGGTATACAGGTGGCATGTATATGTAGGTGTATGTGTTCGTGCATGTACCTGTGTTTATGGGTGTTCGTGTGTTTGTCTGTGAAAAACGTATATGTTTGTGTATGTGTGTGTCTGTGTATATGTAAATGTTCGTGTATGGTAAGGTTTCAAATTTCCCTCTGTGGCCTGATTTTTTTCATCAATAAACAAGAGTTTGAAATGAGAACTGACAAACAGAGAGTGAGTTGTGTTTAAGGTGTGAATGCTGTGTTTAATATGTGTGTGAGCTGTGTGTAAGAAGTGTGTGAGAGGAATCTACTCAGAGAGAAATCTACTGAGAGAGGAATCTACTGAGAGAGGAATCTACTGGGAGAGGAATCTACTGAGAGAGGTATCTACTGGGAGATGAATCTACTCAGAGAGGAATCTACTGAGAGATTAATCTACTCAGAGAGGAATCTACTGGGAGAGGAATCTACTGAGAGAGGTATCTACTGGGAGATGAATCTACTCAGAGAGGAATCTACTGGGAGAGGAATCTACTGAGAGATTAATATACTCAGAGAGGAATCTACTGAGAGAGGAATCTACTGGGAGAGGAATCTACTGAGAGATTAATCTACTCAGAGAGGAATCTACTGAGAGAGGAATCTACTCAGAGAGGAATCTACTGGGAGAGGAATCTACTTGCCTCAGACTGGTTAATAAGCCTCCACTGACCCTCCAGCAGGGCAGAGGTAGGAAACGCTGAATCAAACCCTCAGTGTGTTCATTTCCCCTTCCCTCCCTGCAACTAACTGACATCACTGCTGGTGTACGTGTAGCTCTTTAACTCTCTACTCCGTCTTTCATTTCAGGAGATTGCAAGGCAGATGCATGGTTCCCCTCACAACACACGCAAGTACCCATGACAGACAGTATGAGACAGGGAGACAGACTCCTGGAGCTTCGTTATCTCCACAGTGTGCTTCCCTCAGGAGATACAGCAGGGAAGATCCCTTCCCTGCCCACACCCAACCTCACTCACCCCCACACTCACCTCACCCATCCACACCCCCACACTCACCTCACCCATCCCCACCCTCCCCCACCCCCTACTTGGATATGTATGAAAGAGGCACTCCTCAAAAGTGCTTAATGGTTTTGGTCAAACTGCAAGAAGATCTGGTTTCAAATATATGTGGATGAAAGGATTTTTTATTATTTTTTATATACCACAATATATATGCACAAAAGTATTTATTTTTTGCTATTTAATTTATTTTATTTACACTTACTTTACACTTAAAAGTTAAAGCAACTCTTTAGTCATTTGAATTCTTATTAATGTGTCAACATTAATTTTTAACGTTTATTATTATTATATTATTATATTATTGAGACAGGACATTACAATTAGCACTTTTACATTTTTGTATTCTGTATCAGTCCTATATATAACTATATTTGTTGGTGGAGAGTGTTAAATACAATATGTTAAATTACTAAACAGTATCAACCAACACTTAAATTACAATATTGGACACTTACTATGTCACAACTTTAAATAAATTAAATACATCTACACATACATAAACATTAAATTAACTCTACATTAACTACGCAGTATAACCATACTATACTATTAACACAAACTGGGAATATAACAAAATGGCACTTTTAAAATAGAGAACAACACTAATAAATAGGTAGTGTTTAAAATCACTGAGTACAACATGAGTGACCATGAGAGATAAGAGCGGCTTGACAGTCTGATCTGGATCTGCATGTGCGTCTCTGTCATCTGATTGGTCGAACCTTGCTCTTTGATTAGAGAGCGGAGCGGGCGTCTGGCACTGCTTGCTAACGTGATTAGGAGCTGTAGGCCATGGTGTTGATGTCACGCACCCTGAAACGGCAGCTTTAGTAGCCAGGGGGCCAGATGGCCCACACGGGCCTGTCCTTGACTAGGGAGCAGGGATGAGCCATGTGTCTCTGTGAGACAAACCCCGAGGCCCAGCATCTGAAGTTGCATGATGGGTAATCAAATGTTCTGGGCAGAGCAGGAGGAGACCGGGCATGTGGAACATACACTACACATCTACAACCATTACTACACCTGCAGCCATTACTACACCATATATCACACATACACAGTCATTATTACATCTACACCCATTACTACATTGAATACTACATACCTACAGCCATTACTACCCTGTATATCACATGTCTGCCAGCTATTACTACTTCTGCTGCCTTTATTACTCCATTTATCACACATCTACAGCCATTACTAGAGAGACATCACACACAGACACCAACTACAGTCATCACTACACTATACCACAGAGATTCCAACTACAGCCATTACTGCACAGCCCATTGCTCTGCTATATGACATTGTATGTAACTACTAATGATAAACTATAATATATTTGGTTCTATTTGATTTTTATTTAAACTTATGATTTATTACTGTGTTAAGTGAAATAATGTGTAAGAAAAATGAAAATAAAAATGCATTTTGTTTGTTAGAAAGTGCTTAAAATTGTATCCATGTCAGCTGAACTCTCTGTCATTACACAAAAATGATTTTACACCCCCATGGGTTATTGTTCATTATTAAACATTATTCCAAAAATGTTTGATATTTTATTTAGAAAATGTGACTTTTACACAGAGCCACCCATCATGAGGAGACACAGTGCTGCTGCATGTGTGGCAGCTCCCGGACCCACAGTGAACTTATCTCTGCTCAGCCCGAAGTTATTCAGCTTATCTTTAAATTCACCACAGTCTCTGAGCTTGCGGAGAGACTGCAGGCTTTCAGAAAGCAAGAAAAAGCCATTTCAGAGCACACTATTCCAAAGTCCTCACTCAAACGAGTCGTTCCACATGTAGTCTGCACTCACACTATTCCCAGTGCGGTCTGCTTCTGGTGGTGTGAGAGGCTTTTGTGTGTAACCGTGTGTGTGGGCATACACACAGATTACTGGCTGGTTGCAGCCGAGGACATCTCCATGACTCCACACCAGTCACAAGCTATTAGGAGAATCATCTCTCTCAAATGTAAAGGTTAGCCGCACGTCAGCTTTCATCTCTGCTGCCCCAGTGCTCTGCGGGTGGCACCGCTCAAAGGACCCCTTTATGCAACTGCCTGCTGCCCGCGCAGAAATAAATGACGCTGTCGTGCTCTCTCAGACATAGGGATGTCCTGACACTGGGCTGTCCTGCTGGACAGAAGAGCACTCAGGCCACAGGGCCATCCAGGATTTCCCTAATTACCCTGGGGAAGCAATGCAGTGTGTTTAAATAAATACAGTCACTGCTAACTCTGGCACTTACTACTTACTGATAAGGACTCTGTGTGTGTGTGTGTGTGTGTGTGTGTGTGTGTGTGTGTGTGTGTGTGTATGGTGGTGTTTTGGTCAGTGTGTGCCCCCATCACCATACAGTATGTGAGAGGGTAGCAGTGAGGAGCAGAAGGGAACAGGAAGTTATAAATCAGAGAAACTACCCGACTGATTGCCCCAGCTAAATCAAATCAGCAAGTGCTGGAGTCTCTCTCCATGTCTCTCTCTCCTTCTCTCGAGAGGGACTCTTTCCCTCTTTCTCCTCTCCTCTTCTCTTTCTGTATCTTTCTTTCTGTCTCATTTGCTCAGGTCTATCTCTATATATCAGTCTACCTTTTGCTAATTCAGTTTCAAGTCAACCTTTTTAAAGCTGGTGCTCAAAGGGTTGTAGTATGTATCTTCTACGCTGATTTTCTGGGCCCTCCAAACACAGTCACACAGTGACATTTATACACACACACACACACACACACACACACACACACACACAAACACACACACTTGCCTCGAAGCTGACACACACCAGATACCCAGAAGCCTTGGTGCTAATCAGTTTAGCTGCAGCCCAGTTGTGGATCTGTGTATGCACTGCTTTTGTTTTGGCTTCGTAAGAAGAAATGTAACCGAATTTTGGAATGGTAATTGATGCCCATGTATATGGTTGTTCTTGGAACAGGACAGGGGAAAGGGTTGATAACGTGGTTACATATCGAATATTCAGTGATTAATCATAACGTTTAGCAGATACCAGGTCATGGAAGCCTTTGTTATTGGTCTATTTGACTTTGTCCACTGTGGTCTGTCTGTGAATAATTAAATTAATCACAATGTTTCTTTTACCAATTTTATTTGTTCTCTTTTATTCTTTTAGACTTTATTATTTAGCTGTTATAAAAAATACACAAATGAACATGTAATATAATTCTATCAAGAAAAGAGGAAAAGGAGAGTGTGAGAGAGAGAGAGAGACAGAGAATGAGAGAGAGACAGAGAGAGAGGTAGAGAATGCACATTTTAATGGTCTGAATTTATCAGCAGTTGGGGAGCTGGGTCTCTTAAGCATATCTCTGTGAAGTGAGGGGATGAAGGGTCAAAGTTCAGCTTGTAGTTCCTAAAAGTGTTGATAGGCACAGTGGAACTCAGATAAGGAGGTGCCTCAGAGCCCTGCTTGATAACAGAGCTGAACATGAACATATCGTTTTATTGTGAAATTCGGGGGTAAAACTATTTAAAATTCTACCCTGAATCCATAAGGATGGTTTTGTAAAAGTGTCCTTGTGTGTCCTGAAAGGCGCTTATAAATTAAATTCTATTATTATTATTATTATTATTTGTAATCATACTTATTTGTATACTAATGGTGTTCTCTCTTAGCTTCTGCAAGATTTCACATCCTTGCAAAAATAAAAATACTCTTTATGTGACAAAATAGCACATGCTTTGATTGTACTATGTTCACACAGTACAAATGTAGCTTTTGAATCTAGGTGAGTGTTTGTGCAAAGCACCACCTGTAGAATCTGGTGTAACGGAGGGCATTTTACTCCACCTGTTTCCTCCAGTCTGTTAGAACATTTCAGCCCACACCCATGCTGTCCCAAAATCACTTGTGTAGCTGTTTGAGCATTTGTCTAAATATATATATGCTATACTGTATGTCAAAATACAGCATAATAAAAAGTAACAGAAGAAATAATATTACATTTATCCAGGGTGGGAGCAAGATGAGGCATTATGGTAATGTTTAAGTCATCCTCTGGGTGATAATGTGATCTCTGTGCATTACAGAACTGCTACGAGGTGCTTTATAGGGGTGTTTCTCTCTGCATTACATGCCTGTTACTCTGAGCTTTACATGTCTGTTCCTCTGTGCTTTACTGGACTGTTCCTCTGTGCTTTATTGTGCTATTCCTCTGTGTTTTACTAGGTTGTTCCTCTGTGCTTTACTGGGTTGTTCCTCTGTGCTTTACCTGTCTATTCCTCTTTGCTTTACTAGGTTGTTCCTCTATGCTTTACTGGGTTGTTCCTCTGTGCTTTACTGGGCTGTTCCTCTGTGCTTTACTAGGTTGTTCCTCTTTGCTTTACTAGGTTGTTCCTTTGTGCTTTACTAGGTTGTTCCTCTGTGCTTTACTGGGCTGTTCCTCTGTGCTTTACTAGGTTGTTCCTCTTTGCTTTACTAGGTTGCTCCTCTGTGCTTTACTAGGTTGTTCCTCTGTGCTTTACTGGTCTGTTCCTCTGTGTTTTACTAGGTTATTCCTCTGTGCTTTACTAGGTTGTTCCTCTGTGCTTTACTGGGCTGTTCCTCTGTGTTTTACTAGGTTGTTCCTCTGTGCTTTACCTGTTTGTTCCTCTGAGAGACGCAGTGCCTGGTCCCCCTTGGTGCCACTGGCAGGGAGATGCTGACCAGGGCAGCTGCTCTGTACTCTGTCACAAACAAACCAGCACACAGCATGCACTGTTCAGACTGGACCTTCTGACACAAGCAGGTCTAAGTGACAAGGGCTTTGAGTATTTTTGAGTGTAAAGCCTAAAATATTCATTACGCACATTGGAAATAAAAAAAAATTAAATAAAACACTCAACAATAAAATGAAATACCTTCTTATTTGGCCGATCATAGCGTCAACTATTCATCAAACCTGAAAAATGGCTTTACATCACTGAAATGTTTGGAAACATTTTGCTTTTAGAAAACTTGGCTGAACTGGTAACTCCTTGTGCTGTATGTTCATGTATAAACATAACTACTGGTAGCAGAAACCATTGAGGGTTACATTTTATCATAATAAATCTAATTTAAAACGTGTACACAAATCTAATGATCTAATGCTAATCTAATAAATAAACACACCACAATCTAATATATAAACACACCACATATTAGCATTAGTATCGTTTCTTAGTGATACACATTTTATAACAGTACATTTCTTGTTGATCAAACAAGTCTCTCACAGTTACATTTGCATCTGATGAGAGAAGGAACCTTTGTGTAAGTGTGCATTCCATTCACATGTACTGTATTAATACATTTACATTCCATTCACATGTACTGTATTAATACATTTACATTCACATGTACTGTATTAATACATTTACATTCCATTCACATGTACTGTATTAATACATTTACATTCACATCTGCATTTATATTTGCAGCATTTGACAGACGTCTTTGTCCAGAGCGACTTACAGAAGTGCTTTGTAGTCTCTATCTGATACATACCTTCATCTGATGATGAATGCTTTGATAACAATATAAATATAGAAATAATCCGCAGAGAAGCAGGCAGGGTAACTATGGAAATGTGGGTGGCATGAACAGGGCGAGGGGCAGGGCACCAGGTTTTATGGCAGAGCAGATGGATTTGACCTCTGCCAGGTGTGTAGCCCTGCAATGTGCTCTCTGACAAACCCACTTCACAGTGGGGACTAGGGGGGAGGGGGGGGGGCATGGCATCCGGAACTATCAGCACAGAAGGTTAACAGAGGTTATAACTATCTGCACTTTTGAGATATATTACGGGTGAACTACCCAGTTTCACCCTAATTATTCAGTGTATTTTAAAAATATTGGTCTCCGGCAGGGAAATAGGAAGTTGAAACCCCAGCTCTGGCTTATACAGTACACAGTACACAGTACACAGCACACAGTACACAGTACACAGCACACAGTACACAGCACACAGGACACAGTACACAGCACACAGTACACAGTACACAGCACACAGCACACAGTACACAGTACACAGCACACAGTACACAGTACACAGTACACAGCACACAGTACACAGTACACAGTATACAGTACACAGTACAAAGTATACAGTATACAGTACACTGTACACAGTACACAGTATACAGTACACAGTACAAAGTATACAGTACACAGTATACAGTACACAGTACAAAGTATACAGTATACAGTACACTGTACACAGTACACAGTATACAGTACACAGTACAAAGTATACAGTACACAGTATACAGTACACAGTACAAAGTATACAGTACACAGTATACAGTTTACAGTACACAGTACACAATACACAGGCCGGCTATTGCAGTTTGTTTTCAGGCTAAAACGGTCAAAGAATGTACTGTGTTAGCAAAATATTACAACATGGGAACGTTGTTTATTTTGGTTGTGCCACGTTGTGTAATATGACAATATCATTACGTTTTTACATCGAAAATAGATACAACCATCATTACATCATTCCTATCATTACATCATTCCTAGAAGGTAGGCAGGTGTCACTTGTCTTTACATTTGTCAAGAAAGAAGTTTTAGTCTGTTCCTAAAAATCATAGGAAGGAAAATATGTGACTGAGTAACTCAGAGAAGTTCAGTGTTCTGAAATTCATTACAAAAAATCTGGTGTTGTTTTTATATCTCAAAAAAGTATTAAAATAAGTTTGTAAAGTAACAAAACTACTTGTTTTGTTATTTTATCTTTTCTCCATCTATGTTGTGCAAATGTAGTTTATTGTTGCTGAACCTGTGTTGTTGAACACAGCTGGACATCCTCTTTTACTGTTATTGTACCAAATGTTCACTTGGAAGGAGCCAATTTGTCAAAATTCTGGTGAAAGAGGTTTGTAGGTAAGATATGTGAAGATACAGATTTCTTGCATCTACCACACAGCCAAAACCCAAACCACAGCTACCTAAGTGACATCTGAGCACATGTACACAAATGTGCACCCTCACACACAAACACACACATGCACACAAACATGCACATTCACACACAAGCACACTCCAGGCTGTGTTCAGGGGATTGTGAAGAAGGTCAATATGGTTCCGATTTGGATGTTCTAGATCTCACTGGCTTGTTGTTCCGTGAGAAAGCTTCAGGTGATCCAGCTTTGAACAAAAATAGAGAAAGAACAGAAAAATGCACGGAAAGAAGAACCGAGAGGGACTGAATTAGGACAAAGAAAGAAAGAAAGAAAGAAAGAAAGAAAGAAAGAAAGAAAGAAAGAAAAGATTTTTTTTCGGATAAAAGCATTGCACACCCTGTGTCTGTGGACGTTTTTATGGCTGCCTTTCAAGATTACTGTGCAGAAATACTGTGGCTCATTTGGAAATCAATTAGCCAGTGGGCTGATGAGGTGTAGGCCTCTAACAGCCTGACACCCGCTGTCTGCTTGTTGTTGTCAGGGCTGGCCAGGCTTCACCCCCTCACCCCCCTCTGCTTTCAGGCATCTGGACTACACATGTGCTTTCTCTCTCTCCCTCTCTCTCTCTCTATTTCTCTCTCTCTCTCTCTCATTCTCTATCTCTGTCTCCACCTCTCTCTCCTCCCTCTCTTTCTCTCTCTCTCTCATACACAGTCAAAACATCTCATGATACTTCCAAACTTCAACAGTCCCAGTAGCTAAACCATTCTCACCCACAGTGGATTCCTGTCAGCGAACGCAAGGCTGTAGGCCAGTAGTGGGAGGAAGGGATGAAGGGATGAATGGGTAGATGGATGAAGGCATGTAGAAGATGACGGGTGAAGGGGTGAAGGGTAAGGTTGTAGTGGCATCCATAATGGAGGGAGATGAAACACATGGAGAACTGAGAATGAGGAACATGCTAAGATTCAGAGGTCTTTCAATCTGGCGTTGACTAAAAATGCTTTAAATGCTTTTACTCAAAACTGATATTTGGAACTAAATTGAATCTAAAATAGAAACAGTTTCCATTAGCAACATGCTACATAAAATGATTAAATGTACCAAACAAATAACTTTCAAGCAAGCAGGCTTGTGGGTAGGTGCCCCAGGGGGTCTTAGGTAAAACAAGCCCTGAGGAGAGAAAGCCAAGAGTCAGTTATAGCTTGAGAGAGGGAAGGGCGCCCCCATGCTCCTCCACCAGGTACTGCAGACTCAAGGCCTCCAGCCGATAAACTATAAATAATCTCCCTGACTTTCCACCACGGTGAGGTCAGTGGTTCCAGGGGACCCGGCCACTACTAACCCACTGTTTGGAATAATTCCCCCCTCCTCACCAGCTCTCCATGCACCCAGTCAGGCAGTCCCTCCCCCATACTGGGCACTGCGTGGAGATTAGACCCAGCCAGGGTGCCAGTGTTATCTGTGTTAGGGAAGAAAAGGTTACACTACACTAACAAGAATGTCCCTGGTCATGCATGACAAAGTCCAGCTGCCTACTAGCCAGCAATCCCCTGGCTGGCTGGCCGTTCAGAAGGTTCCACTTAAAAGCCCCGGGTGGGGGGGAGGGGGGCAGAGGCGTCTCTGGAGATTATGCACTCTAACTAGCTGTTTCCACCTCGAGAGGAAAATGGACCGGCTCATCGCGCCGCCATTGGCCCAAGTCTGGCAGATGAAATCATTTACCTTTATAACCTCTTGAACTTTTATGACATTTTTTTTTCTCTTTTGCTGCCATGTTTTGTTGCTGTGTTTTTATAGTACTTTGCGTTTATGCCAGTGTCTCTGGGTTTCAGAGGAAAACATGGTTTGGGTTAAGAGTTTGGTGAGGGTTTTAAACTTTTTAGGGCAACATGAAAGCCTACAGCCAGGACATTAAATTGTTTTCTTTTTTAATTTCCAAATGAAATTTCAAGTACAACGACTTAACATTTTGAACCTTATAGTTTGCCTGTGATTATTATTGCCATTTTAATCAATTCCTGTTGGAATTTGTTTGTTTTTTTTTCTATGAATATTTTGTATCGGACAGTATTTGAGTTCTATCTGAACCAAACCAGCCTCTTGTGGAATGAACCCCCTCTGCTAAAACGACGGGCCAACCTTTCCAGACGGCTGAATGATAGACGTCGGCCTTTTGTCATTGTGGTCCTGGTCACATGACCAGTTGTACTCTATTATCCTGTCAGGCTGTTGATAATGGAGGAGATTGCTTGTTTAGACTGTGTACTGCCTGCCTCTAATTCACCATGGCTCCAGAGTGAAGCTTTCAAATGGGCCATCATCGGAAAATCCACATTTTCCAGAAGGACTAAGAACAACAGGGACCTGGTCCGAGTGGAATTAACTCCTCTTTAGCTTTAATTACCTCCTCGCGTTTAAGCTGCCGTCTCACCCGGACCCTCTCCATTTTTCAGCCTGAATGAGGGGTTTGCGACTGCCATAGTCACAGAGAGGGAACTGCAACGGACAAAAAAAAAAAAAAACATACAAATGCACACAAACACAAAGTCTTGTGAGGTAAACAGATCCAGAGGGCACAGCACATGGCTATGGAATGTGTGCAGCGTAACTGCCTGCACACAAAAGCTGATAGGCTGTGCACCATTGGGTAAGACTGGAAGATAATCTAACCTGATAATCTAACATGATAACCTAACATTCTTATATGCGCCTTAGAAAATTCAGCCAGTGAAGCATCATGCCTCAGAATGGCAACATTAAAACTGGCCGTGTCCACATCTGCAAAGGCGGCAGGTTCAGATCGACTGAAGCCCTCAGTGAGGTCAGGGCATTAGCAGCAGCCAGTGGAGAAATGCGCCTTCTGCTGTAGTGTGTTTAAACGTCATCAAGGCCCAGTAAGGAAGACTGTAGTACAGTGCTCCATTGTCTAAACTCAGATCTATAGCAGGGTCCTTTGGAAACCTCCATTCCCCACTCATAAGGTCATCAGAGTGGAACATGCAAACACTGACAATTTAGCCCTGGACTTATAAATCACATACCAATTAGTGAAGCTCTAGGAACATCACAGGCATGGTTCCCCTGTCTGTGAGACACAGATGAGAGAGAAGGAAACAGTGCAAAGACCAGCTGGAGTTTCACAAGCCATGCAGCCCAATATTGAGACATGTGTTTGAGACTGGCTTTGTGCATGTGTGCTACATCCAGACAGTGGTAGGAAGTGTTCAGATAAAACCTGGAGTGAGCTAACGTGAACAGAACGTCACAGCATTTAGCATAATGTGCAAATGTGCAAATCCACAGCATTTATCAGTGCGGTTTATTTATTCACATAAGATCTGGGGAGAAATATTCACAAGACTTCAAATTATAATCTCCAGTGCCCAGCACCAGGATATTGTTATACATGTAATACTGTAATATGTAATATACACAGACATATAATACTGAATGTACTACTGATGGTAGAAGTACTGATGGTAAAAGTACTGATGGTACTGACTTCCAAAAGTATCAAGCCTCAAGGTTGACACCACAGTGTTTGTTTGTTTGTTTGGTTGGTTGGTTGGTTGGTTTGTTAAAAATTGGGAATCTCGTTAGATTTTTCTCATGTTTCTGGGTTTTTTTTGTTGTTTTGTTTTTTTCTCCCCATGTCCCCAGTGATCTACACTACAGTGATTTTACAGTGGACCCTTAAACCTGGGGGAATAATGACTCTGTCCCTAGTTGCCATTCTCTGGCTCTCGCACTTAAAACCGCATGTAACTCCAGCCTTAAAAACCGTGTATAACCCCAGGCTTAAAAACCCTGTATAACTCCAGGCTTAAAAACCCTGTATAACTCCAGGCTTAAAAACCACTTCCTGCTGAAGCTGATCTTTTGAGAGAACTCTCAAGCCAACAATGTTCTAAAAGCCCACATTTAAAAGAACATTTGTTTGTTTGTTTTAATAAAAAAATGTAATCAGACTGAAATTAATTATTTCACAATCAGACTTCATAAACAAAAAAGAAAATCATAGAGATGTTTGATTATAAAATTTAGTTAGGGAACCTGCTCAGGCGACAATCTCGAATGTAATCTGGAACATTATTAAGTCACAATACATGGAGTCCTAAACGTCATGGAAGCTCTAGAGAACTATGATCGCTAGATCTTAAAATCCTCCTGAAATCAAACAAATAGAAAATGCATTAATGTCACCACATGCACGGCTTCACAGTCGCCTGTAATTCTCACGTGTTTCTTCTTGAGCTAGTCGGTTGCACAGTGTCAGGCTAATATTTATAGCTTCATGTATTGAAAAAGATGTTTGGAGAGGAGAGTACAGACAGGCTTCTGCCAGCCAGAACTGGGCTCTTCTGTGCCAGAACACATAAATTTCAGGGAACTGTCTTGGATGGCCTCCTCGGTGCGGCTGATCAGCCTTCAGCTGTGTACATACAGTAGATGGCAGCTGTTTCCTGTAGCACTGAAACCAAATAAACTGTGCAGTATTTGGAGGCAGTAATTCTTCTGCTTGTTAACCTTCAAAGAGGCTCTGCTGTGTGTATGAGGCAGCAGAAACTGCCTGCTCCAACATGCTGAGCCATGACTCTGTATGTGTGTGTGTGTGTGTGTGTGTGTAGCCACTGAGAGGTCTACTCAATTAGACCAATTGATCTGATCTGTAGGTAAAATATTATTGTGTATGGCAAGGGGCAGCTGAGATAGCAGTCACACACACACATACACACACACACCATACACAACATACACAATACACACACCATGCACATACACACACTGGTCCACAGCAGCGCTAGATGAGGTTAGTGACATCCTGCCTACAGAGCATGAAAGTGTCTCTCTCTCTCTCTCTCTCTCACTCTCTCTGTCTCTCTCTCTCTCTCTCTCTCTCTCTCTCTCTCTCTCTCTCTATCTATCTATCTATCTATCTCACTATTTCATTCCAGCGTACAGAGCATGAAAGTGTCTCTCTCTCTCACTCACTATTTCATCCCTCAGCCACCTATTAGAGCGTCCAGATGGTTGCCACGGGATCCACCGCTCACTCCTCACCCGGAGCAGCCAGGACAGTTCAGGTGCCGTCCAACAAAACGAGGCACAGCCGCAGCATCTGATAGGCTGAGAGATCAATGGGGCGTGGGCAGAGGAGCCTACTCGTAACCTTAAATCACCGCCACTTCAAAGAGCCCTGCACAGGCTTCTTACAGTGCCCCATGAAATGCCACAGGTCAGCCTGGCTTATCTGACCTGGTCAGTATGACCCCCTCCTCCCCCCTCCCCAAAGCCAGTTCACCCTCTGGTGCCTCACACCATAAATTCACCACGCTGTTAAAGGGGCTCGCGAAGGGTTCGGGGGCTTCGGCCTCCGCTACACCCACCCGACCAGAAAGCGCAGAGTGGAATGGCAGCTATGAGCTGACCGCCGAGCAAACGCTCGAGGTGTCAACGTGGAGGAGCAGGGAGAGGTGGTGCTAATTAGGGGCAGTGGAAAAGACCATGGCTTTTCTGGTTGTTTGCTGTTTGTTAGAGGTTTTAGTCAGTGTGGTTGGTTAAAGAGAATATGTATGGAGATATGCAAATGCTATGGTGAGTTAGATGCAAATATATAGAAGCAAATATATATATTAAACTATTAAGTTTTTTTTTACTAATTTGTTATGGAGTAAATAACTTGTAAATAATGTTATTAGTTAAATTTTGATTTAATTTGTAATCTAAACGTACCATATTAAGAGATTACAGAAACAAAATCTTTTAGTGCATTAGTAGCATAGTGCTTTTGAAGGCCTGAATTTAGATCTTGCTTATTTATCTTTAATTTATTTTTTGCATCTTAAAATAAATCACCAATCTTTTACTTTTGTGTTTTTTGAGGGAGCATTTTAAAACATGACAAACGCACATCTGTTTCCACCTATCTCAGTGTCCATGTTGTTGTATAACAGTCCAAACACTGCAGCAGAAATTTAGCCACTGTGTCAGGGCAGAAATCTAACCTGTTTCCATGTGGAGATAGTGCTGGGACCCAGAGTCAGAGGCAGTGAATCACATTGAGTGGTCTCTCATCCCCTCAGAGCCCCAGCTAATGACCAAGCTAGCATTCCTAATCTCCAGTTCTTGTGTGTCCTGAGAAAGCCACCATAGGTCAGCCTGGAGCTATAACCCCAGAGCTCAGTATCTCCTGTGCCTTGAAAGCTGGGCTCAGAGCACAGAGTTTGGCTACACCAAGCTGAAAGGACAATACAGATCTGAAGAAAAACTAGCAGCCTTCCACAGGCAGCCCCGAGGTTCCTGACAGCACACATGAGGTAGATGTATATGGGAAATTTGTATTGTAAATTTCTCTGCCGTACTGATGTTGTGTAAATTCCTGTGTCATCCTTGTGTTAACATCTGGCTGAAATAAATGGATTCTAGATTGGAGTTTATATGCCCGGAGAACCTAACTGATCCTTTTAAATGTTTAAAAGATTTGTTTATGGCTTCTGGGGTTTAAACTGTTGGAATGAAATGGAATTCAATGTGCACCACACATTACATAATATGCACAAATGCACTTTTCCCCAGAATGGAACTCTTGGAATAATCTGGTAATGATGGTAAGATGTACTTTGAAGCTTCAGAATAGTTATATCTGTTCAGAATCGTTATATCTGTTTAGAATAGTTATATCTGTTCAGAATCGTTATATCTGTTCAATACTTTTGAAACAGCACAAGCAGAAATTGTTTGATTCACCATAATCATCATCATGAGAGTTTGTGTGACAGGAGGTGGTGCTCTTCAGCTATAGGTCAGTCTTCACAGCCTCTTATATATAAAACTGTATATATATATATATTATTAATAATATTATTATTAGTCTCTTTTCTCTATGGACACAAATAATCTCACAGATATGAATAGATGCTGTTTTTCTTCAGAGATGCTCCAAGAGGGCAGTAAAATGAATCCCACTTAATCTCACTGCCCTCAAATCTAAAGTGAAAGTCACCTCACTGAACTTGACAGTTAAACTCATCTTTCCCAACTCCCCAGTAAAACTCACCCCACTCAACCTCACAATGAAGGTCACCCCACTCAACTCCACAGTGATCCTCTTCCTGCTCCACTCCACTCAACTCCACAGTGATCCTCTTCCTGCTCCACTTCATTCAGCTATTCAGACAGGACTGCGCCACTTATAATGACTGGATCCAGGAAGGCCCCTAAAGAACTGCCACAACATGCTTACCATCACACAGCCCCACCAATCTTCTGGTGAGTCAGCGGCCTGCTGAACATTCTCTCAACCTTCATGTCAATCACTGCTGATAAGATTCATTCAAATCTAGAGTGAATTACAGTTTTTTCAGACTTCCTTTTCGCACATTCTTGAGTTTTATTCAAATTCTAATTGTCACTCAAATGACATATGGTGAAAGTGGACAGCAGATGTTAGAGGACCTTAGCACTGCCCCTCCACTCTGGTTCTTACAGTGGTTCTGCTCCATGAGAAATTCCATTTGTAATATCATAACAGCAGTCCAAACATTAACCAGTCACCTTAATTCCAGAATTACAAACTGCTAATAATGTCCCTAAATTAAACATTTTAAGATGAATAAAACCAGTAAGTAACCAGTAATCAGTAAGACCATTTTGCCTTAAAATCAATAAAAAAAAAACTCATATTAAAAAAGTCATGAATCATAACATCTGTCCTATAAATGAATGAGACTAAGAATCATAACATCTGTCCTATAGATGAATGAGACTAAGAATCATAACATCTGTCCTATAGATGTCTGCTGTACCAAAGCTCCCTGATTAACACAGCCAGTTTAAGATGCTTACAAGTTACTCATTAGAGTTAAAAAAAGACATTTGGCTCAACTCATCCATACATGAGTTCAACACTTACTTTTCAAACGTGGCTCTTAGTCACTAGCCAAGGCTTAGCAGAACACACACACACACACACACACACACACACACACACACACATTTACAGCTACATGTTTGGTAAACAACACTTGACTGGACAGGGGATTAAACCCCAGGCCACCAGAAGACAGGCAGCCTTGTTACCCTCTACAATATACCAACCACATATATGGGCAAACACATTAAAAATGTTACAGACATGCATAAATGCTTCAACACATTCACCCATGTGCTTCAACACATCCACCCGTGTGCTTAAACACATCCACCCATGTGCTCAAACACATCCACCCATGTGCTACAACACATACATCCGTGTGCTACGACACATCCACCAGTGTTCTCAAACACATCCACCCATGTGCTACAACACATACAGGCAAGTACGCCAATTTTATGGGAAAACACAACAGTCCTGTGCACGAATGTTATGAGCGTGTGCACCACTGTAGATGATGTGCACCAGTACTGTGGGCATGTGGACAAATGCAGACTGCATCCAAGCACACACCCTACAGTCACACTGATTCATCAGTACCCACCCCCACCCCCGCCGGTCTCACAGCCAAGGGCTCTTTATCATAATTACCCATCAGTCACTCAGACACACGGTGAGACGGAGATGTGACGGGACAGACTCTGTAGACGGAGTAGAATAATGTCAGATGTGCTGCAGTGTGTTTTTGTTGTTTGTTTGTTGTTGTATGTGTGAATGACTGTGTGTGTGTGTGTGAGGAGGGAGGGAGGGGGGTCGGCTGAGCTTGCTGTGATCTCAGGGCCGTGTCTGCAAACAGAGAAGGCAGACAGAGCACGACCTTTGACCCCTGCCTTGTGCCTTGTCAAACGACCCCTCCTGCGGGGGGGTAATTAGGGTTCTATGGCCTCTATTTTAAGGTGCTGTTGAGCTTTGGAGTCACACATAGTTATAAATAGCAGCAGGGCTGGGCCTCACGCAACGATACAATGCATAAAGCATGAATACAAAACACACACACACACACAGCCCAGAGAAACATATATACACAACCTAGATCAACACACACACACACACACACACAGCCCAGAGAAATACATACACACAACCTAGATCAACACACACACACACACACAGCCCAGAGAAACACATACACACAACCTAGAGGAACACACACACACACACACACACACACACACACACACACACACATACACACACACATACAGAAAACCCAGAGAAACACATACACACACAAAATGCATAGAAACACACACACACACATACACAAAATCCACAGAAGTACACATACACATAAAACACACAGAAAAACACACACTCATACACACACAGTTGTGTGTGTGTGTGTGTGTGTTGTTAATGTGCATTAAAGACGGTCAATAGTTGTAGCTGAATAATGAATGGCTCTGTGCATCATCTTTTTAAGTCCATGATAAAAGAAAAACAGGACTATTAGAGCAATCCAGTTGTTCCTGGAACAACTAATAAAAATGATCATTTACTGTGTGTGTGTGTGTGTGCGTGTGTGTAATACTCATCAGTTATAGTTTCGCCTCTTCTGACTGTGCACCAGCTGCTCTCTAAACTGTTTATCTTCCTCCAAATCCCCACAGACAAACTCCTGAAACCTGAAACAAACTTCTGAAACCTGAAACAAATGTCTGATGTGCACCTGACTCCGATGTCCTCCACCTCAGGGTGCCGCGGTCACGGTGCAGTAGGGTTAGTGTCCGTGAGTGAGCCTCTCTATGTGCCCGGGAGGCTTTGGGCCAGAGCCAGACCAGTCAAGCAGGCATCTCTCTGGTTCCAGCATGGCCTCCCATGCTGTAATCCGTTTTAGGAACAAGAGGATGAGATAAGTTCGTTTGTCTCCGCGGCCTCCTGATCCCGGAGCCCTGGGGGGGGCCATCGGTCATAGAACGAAAGGTCGCCATGGTGATGGCCTCCCTCTCTCAGCCATACAAACTACAAACTGCCCTGGCGAGAAACATCATTACCCATAATCACATGAAGGACATATTGGTGGACCACCACATGCGTGAGCTGATAAATGATAAGAGTTTGTTAAAGAGCCAGAAACAAAGGTGCATGGTTTCATTAGGAGGACAAGGGAGGCTGCAGATCTGATCAAAATAGGCTGTCAGAATGCAGGCTGTTGTGAGGATGAAAAGAGAGAGAACATACATGAGTGTGTGTGTGTGTGTGTGTGTGTGTGTGTACATGTGCGTGTGTGTGTGTGTGTGTGTGTGTGCGCATGTGTGTGTGCGTGCGTTTGTGTGTGCGTGCATGTGTGCGTGCATGTATTCGTGCGTGTGTGTGTGTACATGTGCGTGTGTGTGTGTGTGTGTGTGTGCGTGCGTTTGTGTGTTCGTGCATGTATTCGTGCGTGTGTGTTTGTGTGTGTGTAAATGTGCGTGTGTGTGTGTGTGCGTGTGTGTGCGTGCGTTTGTGTGTGCGTGCATGTGTTTGTGCGTGTGTGTGTGTGTGTATGTGTGTGCATGCATGTGTTCATGCGTGTGTGTGTGCGTGTGTGTGCGTGTGTATGCGTGCGTGCATGTGTTCGTGTGTGTGTGTGTGTGTGTGTGTGTGTGTTCCTGCCCTCAGCTGGGTGGGGGTCACTTGTTGTCATTAGCTCTTTAAGTGCCTCCATAACAACATGAACATTTCACTCAGAAGCACCATAGAGACACACAGCCTGAGGACACGGCAACAGCACTGCCACAAATACACACTCTGTATGGATGATCTCATTGTCTCTCTCTCTCTCTCTCACACACACACACACACACACATCTGGTGAGCAGGAAGATTAAGCTAATATGCAGGCAGGTGGTAGCCGCTACTATAATACACCAAACCAGCAAAATTAGTCTGTAACAGCCACATATCATTTATTTGTTTACTGTGTCAAGAAAAAGAACTCATTACTAGTGGCCATTACTATCAACAGCCTTTAAAGAGATACACACTAATTCCTGAGTGGGACTGTTGCACAGTATTACACCACAAAATAGCTCTTAGGGTCAGAGTGCACACACACACTCACACGCCCCTCCTGGAGAGTAGAGAGCAGTCGTCCTCACGCTGTTGGTCCCTGCAGGACAGGGACAGATAAGACAGCAGAGCTAAACTCACGCTTTCCCATCACAGCGCTGACGCAACAGTGTTTACCACTGGAAATCCTGAGGGCCTTTATCTGTTGCTACAGACCTATTTACTTAAGGATAGTGGACAAAAGTGCCCAATGTTAACACTGCACTTCGGCTGCAGGCCGAAAGCCAGGCGGCGGCTCGTACCGCACTGCCAGTGCCTCACTCACTGAAGAGAGCTGGTGTAAATGAGGGAAACCAAATAAATGACTGCACTACACTGAGAAATGGCATTAAGCATGGAGAGAATACTGTATGTGGGTGAACGTGGATGTAGTTACTGTAGTATTCTGCTCACATGCAGGATCTCAGCTGAGATTGTCACATGACTGCAGGTTTGACACTGAAACATCCACTAATCAGCACTTCCTCTCTCTCTCTCTCTCTCTCTCTCTCTGTCTCTCTCTCTCTCTTTCTCTAACCCTGAGAGGTGAATGTGAGTGATGCCATGGGGGTTTTCCTGGAGTTCGGAAACAGCTGGAACTCTGAGGTTTCGTCAACCAATAAACCTACTTTTCCCCTGCTCAGAAATCTGTTTTTCTCCTGCGGCCGCAGGTCAGCTGGGCCCAAACCACATGGCTCGTATGACAAATAAGCTGAGCTGCTAGGGGAGAAGTCCTGCAGAAACCTCCCTCTCCAAAGCTCTCCTTCAGCTTCTCTACTAGCACAACACCAGAGTACACAGGAAACAGTTTCCGTCACTCCTGTTCACAGCAATACATAAGCATCCTGGTCTATAAGTGTCCTTCTGAGCCAAAAGGGCTGAGCTGGAATCAGTTTTTGCATTTCAATTCATAAAACATTATCAGGATAATCACTGATATAATATATAATCACAGAGAGTGGAGCTGATTCTGGCTCTGTCCTGTATGAACTAAGTGCAGAGGCTGGGGGAGAATGCAGACAGAGACCAGCTCCAGCAGAGAGGCAGCTCACGACCCCCAACACCCACACCCACCCGCTAAACACACACACACACACACACACCACACACCACACACACACCACACCCGGTCTAAGGGTTCTCCTGATGAAATGTGTGACATATATATGAGGTGGAATACACACATGTAATTTGCTCTAAAAATTACTCCTTTTTCCCAAGGACTGAAAAGAAAAGCACTTTATATGAGCGTGTGAGAAGCAAACAGAGACGGGGGCGAGTAGGGAATGAATGAAAGAAAGAATGAATGGAAGACAAACTTCCAGAGGAGAATATTTTTTTACCAGTTGTTAATGAAAAGAATAACACTGATAAATCACTCAATTTTATGCTACATTTCATTTCTAACTTTTTTTTCTTGGTGTTTTCTCTCCAGCTTCAGGCAGGCGTATGGTGCTTTATTTTGAAAGTTTGGCCACTTTAGCAGATCTCAGCGATTCACCATCACAGTTCACAGAGCATGTCCCGTTTGACAGGGGCTGAAAGCATGACATCATATTTATCAGCTGGCACACGCTATGTGCTGTAATAATAACAGAGAGTGGAAAAATGCAGCTCGAGATAACAGCTGCCCTGTAACTCGTTAGCTCATTTCATGGGTATGGAACAACCGAAGCAAGAAGTATTGCTCTGATAAGTAGAATTTACAGTATCTTTATCAGTGGTATGTGTAAATAAATCCACACAGGCACAACACACACACACTGATCTTAATGATTTTATTGGAATGATTCCTTCTTACTGTTTTACAATAAGCTAGAGATTAACTGTGAACATAATAACATTCCTGTAGTGTAAATATTTTTACAGTTTATTCACATAATGGTTGTAAAGTACAAATATTTCCAACATTTGTTGTATCATTTCCATAGTGTAAGTACAGCCTACTGTCCCTAAAATAATGACATGTGTGTCAGTGTGTGTACACGTGTGTGTGTGTGTGTACACATGTGTGTGTACGTTTATCTGCATATAGGTGTGTGTATGCACACGTGTATGTGTTGGTATATTTGTGTGTGTGTGTGTGTGTGCATGTGTGTGGTTATGTGTGTGTGTGTGTGTATGTGTGTGTGCATGTGCATGCGTGTGTGTGTGTGTGTGTGTACTTGCAGTTGGGTGTTGGTCATAAAGCCACAGGTCTGTGTTTTTACAGCATGGTTGTTGCTCCTGTTGGGGCCATTATGAGGCTGCTATATAAAACCGATCCCGTGGCCTTGAATTGGGACACTGTCTCCTCCAATACGTAGTTGAAGGCGTGAGGTCAGAGAAACTCTGCTTTAAAAAACCCTTTACTGCTTTTCTTCAGGGCACTGAACACAGATCAGTGGGGCTCCTGCAATTTCATTTCCACAGGAAGAGGGACAGAGGTGACAGGAAACAGCCTAATGTTGCTCTAACTCACTGAAGTCTGGCGAGTCACCCACTTACTGGCTGTCCCTTACAGAGCTGTTCTGGACTGAAGCAGAGGAGCATGCAGTTCAAGAATATGTGATACATTACCTTTAAAACCAGACCCAAGGGAAAAGGTAATACATGTTCAAAAATAAACTTCATTTTAAACTTTATTCAAGTTATTTAAGGATAAAGTTCTTCCTTCTTTTGCTCTTATGTACACTGGTTACTTACATCCTGAAAGTATTACATGAGAATTAAGGTTTCACTGTATCTTTGCGTTTCTCTGGATAAAAATGTCCCTGTTTCCTATTGCAAAGATATCTTCACTAAGCACAATCGCATTTGAAATTCTCATGGGTGCTGTGAGACAGGATATGACGTCAGTGCAAACGTTGATGCAATTGCATGATGTCACTGGTAGCGTTGCCAAAAGCATGATGTCTGTTCTTCCTACAGCTGCGTTATCAGTGCGACATCCAGCAACTGAGATCCAACACACTCCCTTTCTCATTACACTCCAGCAGTGGGACCCCATACACCTTAAAAAAGTTTCCTCTTGAAAGCCATCACTGTAGTTCCTCTATTATGAAGATCACTGCAGATACATGTGTTGCGGACATTATCTCTGACTGATAAGAGACAAGCATCAACATGATATCATTTTACCTGAACAATATCCATACGTCTCGACGGCATTCGTTCATCTCCCAATGCTCTGCTCTCTCAAATGCCCGTCTAATATAAACCCCTTCTAACACCTCCTTTATTGATGCTTATCTAAGGCAACTTAGACTCCTGAAGTAATTCAGCTTAAAACAATTTAAGCCCTCCTTTCAAAGTCAAAATCTTATTTCTTAGTTCTTATTCATCAATCCTAGCTTCATCTGTTTTTTTTTTTTTTTATCCATCCATGAATCCCTAGGCTTGACATGCATTATATTCCAATTATCTTTCCCACAGAGAAGATTCTAGAAAATTCTAGAAGACTGTAAGAGGATGCAGGAAGGCCTCCCAGCTCGACGACCACCGACCACCACACTTTGGCTGTTTCTAATCGCTAGCAAAATATGCTCTTGTCCTGTGAGATTTAGTGAGGTGTCTGCGGGTGATATGTAGGAAGATGGCAGCGCTAGTGAGAATAGCGCACTGGGTAATTTTCAGTAATGGTAATAACGTTTCTAGCAGCCATGCTCCCAAGAATGTGTGTCACCCTCCTCTGAAGTCCAAGCAGGAGCATCTTTAAGCTATTAGAGCAGTTTTCAGCCCTCACTCTTTCTTCACAGACGTGGGGCCCCGTGTGACCCCAACCAATGCGCAAGTCTTCTGCATTTACACATTTGATTTTCTTTCTAATGGCTGCAAACATGATCTTAGGAGATGAAGAGGTTGAGAAGCTGAAATAGAAAAGAACATTCTAAAACAAAACTTGCGTTCTTTCCTTGTGATTCTGACATTATATGGTACACCTCTTTGCTCGTTCCAGCTAAAGAGTAACAAAGAGCCTCCAGCCGTAGAATCTCACCTGCTCTGGGGGGGTTTCGGTAAAAGTTCATTTAAACAGCGAAAACTTCCAGTCGTGTAGAATAAAACAGGATCTGATGGCAAAGGGGCAGAACAGAAAAAAAGTCTGAAAAGAGTCTGAAGTCACATTAAATCTTAAAAGAAACTCCTCGATCCAAAGGCTCCATGCAAAACTCCCATCAACAAAGGAAGAGAGGGGAAAAAAATAAACATGTACTTTTAACAAAAACATTATGCGTGCTTGGCAAGCAGGCCTTTCAGCAAATACCACAAACGAAAACATCAAGATCTGTCATCAGATGACTGAAGTTGGCGGCGGGCCGGCAGTTAAGATGGCTGTTTTAATTATCCTCCTCAGTATGAACAGGTACAGTTAAGATGGCTGTTTTAATTATCCTCCT
>JAOYMR010000008.1:19978929-19994908 GCA_025802075.1 Tenebrosternarchus preto | reverse complement strand
ACAGAGAGAGAAGGAGAGAGAGAAAAAGAGGGAGAGAGAGACAGAAAGAAAAGATAATTTTTTCAAATGGAGTTAACAAAAATCAAAACATTACATTTTACTTTTGGTTGTTTCTGTTTGTTTGCGTAAAACATTCTGATGTGCTACTGTGAGTGAAAGTTCTTATACAGATAAACACACTTAGCTCTGCCTTGCACACAGAACCACTGCTATACATATTCCCAAGGCCAAGTATGTATGATGTCATGCACACTCATGAGGTCAAATATGCTTGATGTGTCTGCAAAATCGACACACACACATACACACACACACACACACACTCACACACACTATTTCAACATCACAAAACAGCTGCACTCAACGAGAGCAACTGAGAAGGGAGAGAGAGGAGGGAAAAAACTTACAAAGAAAGACAGAGAGAGAAGAAGAAAAAAATAGGCTGAGAGAGAGAGAGAGAGAGAGAGAGAGAGAGAGAGAGAGAGAGAGATCAAGGAATCAAGGATTCCACGCCTATGAAACCTTGCTGTTCAGAAACACACAGGCCAGCCATGACATTCACTCATTCATGCATTTGATCTGAAGAAGAAACAGCAGCACTGAACAAACAGCCCTGCTGCTGTAGGACACACAGGCGTGTTCACAACGCCTAAACAGCCGTTGAAAACAGAGAGAAACTCCACACTGCAGTAATGTTTTCCCCACTGCTACAGGAACAGGAACACCAAAAGCTCTCTGTCATTAAAGCTAAATGAGATCCAGAAGAAGGACGAAGGCTCAAGGCCAAACTCCGCTCCTCATCCTCGCAGGAGCAGCGTGGCAGCAGGAACACCGTCGTCAAGGCCCTGGTCGTCACGGCAACGTCACAGGCCAGGCCTGAGGCGGTGCCCTACAGGCAGGAAGAGGCAGTGCAGTGTGGATCACGGGGAGCGAGAGAGAGGAACAAGACTGAAGGCTCCACTCTGCACTCCACAGCACTGACAGGGCGGTCTACCGGAGCTATGGCCAAACAATCCAACCCAGTACTTCACCCAGCATGGGCTAGCGCAGAGAGGGAAGGGAGAGAGAGAGAGCTAGAGAGAGAGAGAGAGAGAGGGAGAGGGAGGGAGGGTGAGAGAGAGGGAGGGAAGGGGGAGAGAGGGAGGGAGGGAGAGAGAGAGGGAGAGAGAGACAAAAACACAAGAGAACAAGAGAAAAACAAAAACATCTTGCCCTCTTTTCCAGTACGTATGTATGGCGTGGTGATGTCGGGTTGGAAACAGTGGCACTGGAATGTCCTGGTGAGTATTTTTCTCTTGTCCATTCTGTTATACTGAACCGTGAGGCCTGGAGGGCAGGGGGTATTTATCATGTGGTCTTTTCCCTTAAAAGCCATCTGTGCACAGGCTAATTCATTTCCTTTCCCTCTACCACTGCCGAGAGCTGCTCAATAAAGCCCCACTGAAATAAGTCATTAGAAATAAAGTCTTTATAATACCCTTTAGTACTCAGTAACACAGTAGCTCCAATATCAACACATACACAGTATTTCAATGTCCTGCAACAGCTGTGTACAGAGACCAACTCTGGCCCGAGAGCTAGGGAGAGACAGACAAAGAGAGAGGGAGAGACTTAGAGAGTGAGGGAGGTAGGGAAGGATGTTATAGAGATTTGAAGGAAGGAGTCCTTTGAGATCATGCTGTCCAGAAAACTCCCCACAGCAGAACATTCATTCAAACAGTCATGCTTCAGCATCACAAGCTGCATGAATCTCTGTGATTGATATTCCTACATCCACACCACAGGCTGCACATCACACATGTCAGTATGGCTGTCTCACCCTGCATTTGCTGTAGAAGAATCTAAGCCAGACGAAATGCCCTCGTACATATGAATGTGTACAGTACTACTAAATGTTTTCTTCACATATCCCAACTTCTTTGTGAGCTGGGGTCAGAGCGCAGGTTCTGTAATTGTATGACACCACTGGACCTGAGAGGGTTAAGGGTCTTGCTCAAGGGCCCAACTGCGACTACCTGTCAAAGTTGGGATCCAAACCTGCAACCTTAAGATTGCAAGCCACACTATGGGTAGAGGTCAAACACATTGAACGCAGAAGGCCCAAACCCCAGCTTCTCTCACCCTGTCCACCAGCTTCCTCCTCAGCCTAGAGAGTAGCAGAAAAGTGATGTAGGGGCCAGGGGCCGGAGCCAGGGAACAGGAAACCAGGGGCCGGGGGCTTCAGCCAACACATACACACACAAGAGCAGGTCACTTCAACTTTACCACTCCTCTAACCCTCTGGGAGAAACATACTCAGACACAAACTCACACACCGCACAGATAGGCACAGCTCACACTGGACTCACTCCAGTTTAAGTTCAAACACTTACAAAAATTAAAGTATTTTCATAATGTCTTTGGATATTTGCTTTGGCTCTCAGATATTGTAAGTGTACTTGTATATTCTATTCTATTCTATTCTATTCTATTCTATATCTTTATGTATCTCCACAAAAATTAAAACAAGCTACATACACAGAGAGCACTGTGATATAGCAGTACTACACCATCATCACTGACTCACAGGCTGGTTTCTGCTGCAGTGGAATTCCTCAGGAGATCAATGAGCACAGGAATCATATTTGCTTCTTTCTCTCTCTCTCTCTCTCTCTCTCTCTCTCTCTCTCTCTCTCTCTCTGTCTTTCTCTCTCTCTCTCTTGCCCGCTCTCTCATCGCTCGAAATTTTCCAAAGCTTGGAAGCTTATCGGTTATCATAAATTAGAACGTGGCGATCCATCAGCAGAACTGAGAGCTCTCCTCACACAGAAAAGGACCAGGCCTCAGCTTGGGTCTCCAGGGAACCAACGAAAGTTCATATGGAGACAGAGGGGTGGGGGGCAGAGAGGAAGAGAAAAGAAAGAGAGGGAGAGAGACAGAGAGAGGGAGAGAAGAGGAAAGAGAGCAAAAGAGAGAGGGGGAGAGATATGCACCCCCTTTCTAGCCTCTAAAGGCTGGCTTTGTTGTTTACTGCAGATGAAGCAGCTATCGAGCTATGCCAGAATTCAGCATGCCCGTTTATCTATGTAGCCTTCTTCAAATGGCTTCCTGGACGTCCATGTGAACATAAACATGGTGTGGGAGAGGAGCTCTGGTAATTGGAGAGTGGACATCCTTAGGCCTCATCAGAGATAGGAACCTTGTGATCAGAGCCAGTGGGGCAGAGAGAAAGCTTTTTATGATGGGTTACTGGGTTTTTCTTATGAAGCCAGAATCAAAGATTTCCTGATCTTAAAACAATTGCCATGTGTGTTCTGTCAAAACAATGACTGAAATCTTCCTGAATGACAGTAAAGATAATTTTTTTTAACTTCTACTTCCAAAACCACATTTAATGAGGTTGTGCATAATCACAATGGCACAAGATTTCACCAGAGGGTTAGATTTCAAGATTTCACCAGAGGGTTAGATTTCAAGATTTCACCAGAGGGTTAGATTTCAAGATTTCACCAGAGGCCACAGCTATGGAAGCCACTCCTGACTCTCCACATATCAACTGACATTTTTATTTTGTGAGACAAAAAATGCAAAATTGCAAATGAACTTTCCCAATAATAAATAATAAATATCAGAGTAGATGAGATACAGTCTCAATAAAAAATTCACAGCTGTCAGAAAGCTCAAGACACACCCTCCACCGTTCTGAAGGAGAACTGCTCTTACGACTCCGACAGGGGAAGTGTCCATCCAGCCGAACCGCAGGCGTTCACACTGTACCTTCCATGTGCGTCACTTTAAAAGAAACACTAATCAGCGATGCGACCAGATACAACTATTAGCCTCAGAGTTCACCCCTACGTTCACAGGTCTGGTTCGAACAGCAGTAAACCTCACATCTATCCAAGCAGTGCAGGTGAGAATACGTCATTAGGCCAATGGTTGGTTTTGACATTTTAAAAACAAGAGGCAGTGGGGCACAGGTCTGATGTTATAAAGGTATGATATTATAAAGTATTTCCACTGTTGTCATGTAAGAAAGCAGGTCTGGGAGGTACTGAAGAAATATTTACCTAATAACCCTAATCCTAAACCTAATAACCCTAACCCTAATAACGCTAACCCTAATAACTCTAACCCTAATAACTCTAACCCTAACCCTGATAACCCTAACCCTAATAACTCTAACTCTAACCCTAATAACTCTAACCCTAACCCTAATAACCCTAACCCTGATAACTCTAACCCTAACCCTGATAACCCTAACCCTAATAACCCTAATATCTCTAACCCTAACTCTAATAACTCTAACCCTAATAACTCTAACCCTAACCCTAATAACCCTAACCCTGATAACTCTAACCCTAATAACTCTAACCCTAATAACTCTAACCCTAACCCTGATAACCCTAACCCTAACCCTAATAACCCTAACCCTGGCCAAACTGGTGTACTATAGGCCTTTATTGGTAAGCACTTGTGGGTGTGCAGCCACGTGACTAATACTTTAGTTAAACCTAAATCTATTACATATGACGGCCTGATCAAACAATACTGAATTATTATTACCTTGGAAATGGTATCAAAGACCATTTTAAAATAGGAAAATAAACATGGAAAATTAAGACAAATTAAGTTATAGACCTACTAAGCTACGAGAAAGCTGTTGATAGTTTCTGTGTACAGTGATAAACAGCTCAGATGTTTAAGAGGAGATCAGCGCTCGCGCATAGTTCGCTGGATTTGTTTAGCAAACTGCGGTCGCATATCGTCAGGTTTGAAGCATCAACAGACGTTTACGGGCAGCTCTGACACTCCTCAGACTGACATAACGGGATCTGCTTTATTTTAGCGCTGCATATAAAAATCCGTTACATCGATTACGGTTAAATCCGATTTTTTATATTCGAATCATAAACTCATAAAAAAAAAACTTTATTTGTGCGAGCTTATGTTAGTTTTAACACTAGAGCTTTATGTTCTTTTCTTGGCTACGACGAACCTGGATGAAGCTGGAAGAGTCTGGAGCTCATCTTTAGCGCAGATCCTGATCTCTGTCTCACAGCGTTTTGACGAGGAGCAAAACAAAATATACCCCCCTCCCGTAACTCCCTTATATACCCCCGTAACTGTCCAATGTCCAGCAGTTCTGTGTGTGCAGTTGGATCGAATCCCGGAAAAAAGGGATTTGGATGTAAACACTGCAAGTGTTTGGACTTCGAGGACATCAGCGCATAGTCGGAAAGATAAGTGGTATTCATAAAACAGAAACTTCAAACGCAATTGATTCATTTTCAGAGTCGCGAAGTCAAAGATGTGGAATAATTCAGGAATGGTTAAATCTTTCCACAAAGAGACGACTATGTTTTACTTATATGGAGAAAATACCGAAAACTACACAGAGGAATGTTTTTGAAAAAAAACCTGCCCTGTAAGAGCTGACCTCTATTAACAATGTTTTTACTCACCTTGTAACTGAGGACATAGGCGAAATATGAATGATCTCAGTATAATGCTTTGGGGTTTGATGCTTTATCAATTCTATAATCTTGTAGTTCTGTAGAGAACAATGCATAAATTCAATCAGTTATCTGGTTCATTTTACTCCTGGATTAGTCTTCGTGACACAGCTAGTGTTTCTTGGGCATGATCTTAAACTGTACTGTAGTGTATGCTGTAATTAAGCACTGAAAGTCATTTTTAGTTTATAGGTTCAGAATTAATCTAGAAGCCAGCCTGTTATGTTTGGAGACTAGAGACTATACCAAAAAAGCTTCTGAGCGGAGGGTCTTCCCACGAACGTGATATGATTCATGCTGCAAGGGGAAGGAGAGGATGTTAGTAAGACTCACTCCCTGGATGAGCAGATGGGAAGGCGTATTGCACAAGATTGTCTGTTGTCATCTGGTAATTTCAAGCAAAACTCCAAAAATGGGTTGGACAAAAATATTGGCACCTTCAACTTAATATTTGGTTGCACACCTTAAGATAAAATAACTGAAATCAATCACTTCCTATAACCATCAACAAGCTTCTTACACATCTCAGCTGGAATTCTGGACCACTCTTCTTTCGTAAACTGCTCCAGGTCTCTCATATTTGAAAGGTGCCTTCTCCCAGCAGCAATTTTAAGATCTCTCCACAGGTGTTCAATGGGATTTAGATCCAGACTCATTGCTGGCCACTTCAAAAGTCTCCAGCACTTTGTTTCCATCCATTTCTGGGTACTTTTTGAAGTATGTTTGGGGTCATTATGCTGCTGGAAGACCCATGACCAAGGACACAATCCCAGCTTTCTGACACTGGGCACTACATTGCAACCCAAAATCCTTTGGTAATCATCAGATTTCATGATGCCCCACACACAGTCAAGGCATCCAGTGCCAGAGGCCACAAAACAGAGGAACCTCCACCATATTTGACTGTAGGTACTGTGTTCATTTCTTTGTAGGCCTCATTCCATTTTTGGTAAACAGTAGAATGATGGGCTTTTTTTAGTGGAGGTGGTTGTAGGTGGCTAGCCTAGCCTAGCTAGGTAGTGTAACGTACTAGCTAAGCCATAATGATGCAAATCTAAAAATCAGTGTCAGTCACTTACACAAGTCATATGACTGTTCTCATTCAATTTGCATATGGCAAAAATCACAAAAAAGTCAAATCTAGGACAACATATGAAAGTGACTTAAATCTTATTTGAAAAGATCTGATTTGTATCACATTGAGGCAAAAAGTCAAATTTAAGTCACTTCAGGTTGGTAATATAAACATAGAGAAAGTGGTCCAAACTGGATTTGAAAATGATAGCGGCTTTGTGATTTTTGCTGTTCACACTGCCATCATAATGCAGGAAAAGACTAGATTGGGCCACATTTATCTGCAAGTAAATGTCTTGCAAACATGATATTTTATGTTGGTAGTGATGCAGATGACCTATGCAAAAAACTTGTAAATTTGTGTTGTTTTGTAGAGACGCATTTACATTAGATACAGGTCTTTTGCCATTATGAATGTGAATCACCACGCTAGACAAAAACAATCTGAGCTTGTAATGTGAACATGCTGCTGTTCAGAGTATAAGGTATGTAAAGTATAAGGTCTGATACATTTATCACTGTTGTCTGTAGCGACAGTCACCTAATCGTAACTATAGGAATGAGAAGCGTGTGGCATTGTGTGTTCCTAGCAATGCAATTAGTGGCCATGAAGATTAGTGGCCATTAGCAAATAAATGAATATGTTGTAGTTCATTTCTTTTTGTCTTTCATTTGAAGTTCTTTATTTGATCTGTTTCGAAGCTTGCAGGTGGCCTGCAGTGCAGAATAACATGGCCGTTATCTTTAGGCTATTGGCTGTTACTGTTGACTCTGTTGTGATTGTTTACCTCTGGATGAGAGTGGCTCTTGATGTGCTGCTCTTTCATGTATGTGTGTCAGATTAGTAGCGTGACGCGTTGAGACTAATGTTGGATATAGGTGACAATAAATCGATAATGTGAACAGACTAACAAAAACATCCGATTTGTTCAGGAAATTGGATCTTGGCTAGCAGAATACGGGAAAAGTAGAGGCTATTGTGTCTGTTGAGAAGGGTTTTTATGTCTCAGAAACTCTATTATTGTTTTGTCACAGATCTCTTAATTCATCAAAACTTCCACTCTTCTGATACTGGTTAGATGCCTTCACAATTCATACTGATGTGGGGATTATATATAGACGAAGACCAGTTCAGTATGCTGCACTGTAAGCTTAAGGTACAATCTAATTTCACAGGAAGTTTAAAGTGTTAAAACTTGACTTTGAATCTCTATCTCGATGCAGGAGAGCTCTGCGCTAACTGTCAGCAGTTTCTAAATATCGCAGTTTCACACATCCAGGGATCAAAAGAGGTCTTCCACCTCCAGTTTATAAAACCCACCCGTGTTTCTCATTCCCACGGCTACTCCGCCTTCTGCCCAGCGGTTATCTGCAGGCTCTGAGCACTCTCCCTTTTCTTCTCTGACAGCTTCGAGTTTGCACGCTGGCATCCTCTCCCACCTCAGACCAGTGCTTTTAGAGTCATCTTCGGAACTCGCGGTTCAAAGGCCTGACGAAGAATGTCCAAGACGGCCAAAAGCAGCCGCTTCTGTAGAGTTGCTTCATCCGGCTGATGCATGTGTTCCTGTTAACAGCGTTTTTAGCCGCGTGGGTAACATCCCTGATTCAGCTCCATATCCTGAGAAAATATGATTTGGGAAACCGGAACGGATTATTTTCTGTCACGGTATCTTTGGGGGAGACGTCGACATAAATATGCACACTTCTCTTGCCGCCAAAGATTTTTAGCACAGCAGTTTAAATTATGGCCATGGCTGTAATTCACAGAGGCCAGAGTTGTGTTCTCTAAAATGCGTGGGATTGTGACATAAATTATTTAATCTTGTTCATCTCAACAAATTAAAACGGTCCATCCTCTGTAACAGAATGATTTAGTCTTCTTCAGAGTGGAAGTCAATGCCATCCACTGCTAAATACAGTTTCCAGGAGGCCCTCTGTATGTGTTATTGATGCTGGGCCAAAGAGTTCCCTCCTTGTTCATTTATCAGAGTTTTTCCTGCTCTTTAGAGTATCCCTGCCAAATTAGCACTAAGCCTGTTGTCATTTGTAACCGAGGTTTTGAAATGCTTCAGCCACTGAGAAATCAGCCGCTGTGTAAGATCGGAACGTTGTTTCTTCCCGAGAGCTCCACGTGACACGTGGTAGGATTGCACACTCTGGAGCGTGGCCATGACTCCCATTACCGAACTTTCCGGGGCGCTAACTCTAGCGAGGGCACCCGCCATGCTTCTGAGTTTTGGCCAGTCAAAAAGGATGAATCAACTGCAAAGTGTGATTTGTTCCTCCTCTGGATTCGCTGGTGATGCCAGCGGAGGTTATGCTAAATTTACAGGACAAACACAGAAACTGCCACGTGTGCTTAAACAAATGAAACCCATCTGTCTTGTTCATCCTAAAGGAGGTTCATGGGCGCCGATCTCAGCTCCTCCGAGTGAAGCCCCTGGCCAAATATAGGAAAGCCAGTTATTCCTCCAATACTTCAAATGGAAAGGACATCTTAGTCCACATTAAATATTGCCCTGAAAAATGACCTGGCGTGGTTTCAACCGTAAGAAGTGTTAACGTTGGCACTTCCACTGTGTACACTCGTGGTAAATTGTTTTAGTGTTTATTTGACGGGATATGCGCTGGGGATTGATGGATGAGAAATCAGACATCTCCTCTCATCCCCCTATCTTTCCTTTTTCAGTCATATTGACTGGGAAGCGGCTGAGCAAGAAAAGGAGCGCAGAAGGATCATGACTGAACATTTCCTCCAGCGCCCCGAGCAGCCGCCTGCCCGCCTGGTGCTGCCAGCGGGGCTGCACCAACACCTCGTCCCTCCATCACGCTTTCACTCACAGCGCCACGGCCGTCTCAAACCGCTTCACCATAAATATCATTCATGCCAAAAGCCCGCAGGCACAGTTTTGGATCACTGTTATCGTCTCCTGCATGTTAACTAATGGTCATGCTAATAGAATAATGACAGCATGGCAACTACAACAAAAAAGTGCTGTAATAATGTAGAGAACTCTGGTTTTAAGTAGAGTATACAGTTCAGGGGTGCTGGGAGGACACGGCAAGATGATTGAAAACAGCACCATACACACTTGTCCTAATGTACAGGCACCCACGAGGCAGACCCGGCCTGACCTGATGCCATATTTAACTCCTACAGTGTGTGCTGTTGTGCAACTAATGACTGCACTCTTATTTTCTGCGCTTAAGTGAGGCACTGAGCTTTGTTTTCAAATGGTCAATTAGCAGAGGAATGCAAAGGCATAAGTTTTGCATATGTTGCAGTCTGGACGGTGGTGCGGGGGTGGAGGTTGGAGCAAGGAGGGTGGGTGGTGTGGGGGATGGAGGGAGTTTTTAGTCCTAGATGATTTAAGATCAAACCCCAGAGCATGTTTTGCTTTTTTCAGCTGCTTTTTTCTTAGCATGCAGACAACGGTCGTTCTTTCAGAAAAGGATCGGAGGCAACGACCAAGCACTCTGCAGCTTTTCAAGGAAAAAATGTCAAAAACGTTTTTATGGCAATTAGCCTCCATCATCTCCACATCACACCCCATTGGTAACACTCTCAGCTTCAGCATCCTCTACTGAACCCAGCTGCTCTTTCCTGGGTTCACATCTGACGCCTAAACGCCACTGTAACCCTCAGTCACACTCAACAAATAAATATCTGCGGTTTTAATGGTGAAACACACCCCCAGCCACTTTCGCAGCCAAATCCGGTCCGGAGAGGCTTCGACTCCGGACGCTTTTCTCGTACACACACTGTTCTCACTGCAGAGGAGCTCAAATTTATGGCTTGTTATCCTTTTCTTAAATCTCCCTAACACCATTACATAACATGCCGAAGGTAAAGTACACACTAATGGGGAGAAGGGTGTAAATCCATCAGGGGGCTGTAAATTAGCATCGGGCACTTTTGTGTGTGCAGATTACGTTGTTGGGGGGGGGGGTAATGGCTAGAGAGAGCGCACTGCCATGATGGACTACGGTTCTGACACAACCAGTGTTCCAATAAATCGGCTGAGGCCACAAACTCGAGACCAATAGGCCACTTTAACCCTTCATTGAGTGCTGCTGTGGAATCTGCACCTCTAGCCTGGATCAGGTATCAATTGTTACATCACAAATGGAGCCAGTTCTAAAGAACCCCCAGAGTTCAGCATTCATGGCTCTGCATGTTGCTGTAATGACAGAAGCTTCTGTGATGTGGGTAATAGCGCATTAAAAGTACATCTCTAACAATGACCTGTGGAAGCACAATATAACAGACTACCAGCTCTCTGTTTATTTCCTTCTCTATAGGAGAGAAATCACAGGGAGAGAAGAAGCCTCAATCAAGCAGAAAGAAGGTAAGAGCTGATTATCATTGACTCTCATGTCTGCGAAACAATCTGGACCTTATCTCTGATACGTTCCATTCTGAAAAAGCTTAGCATCTCCTCCACTCTCTGCTCAGTTGCTGTAAGCATCGTGGAAATCCTTCTTCTTATCCCATGCAGAGTCAGGCCTGCAGACGACTGCAGAGCCAGTCACCCGTCACCGCGGTTTACAGCTGCCGGCTGTTTAGGCTGCAGGAGTTAGCAGCCATGGGAAAGCGGGCAGAGCCCCGCCGTTGCCATGGTAGTGCTCAGAGCTAAGGAGATGGTGCTAACTGGAAAGAGGTCACGCTTCTGCCTGATGATTCTCATCCATCATCAGCAGGAGAGCACCAAGGACTGCCGGCTTCACACAGCTGAATTCAGCACTGTGACACTTAAGCCTGTCGAGTGGCCATCGAAATACAAATATAAATATAATATCTAATGTTTTTTATGTACTAACCAGCTGTATGAAAAAAAGTGGTTCACAGTCAAGCACCACCTTAGGAATGTTTTGAAGAGAATTAGATGTGCAGACGCCCACTCTAACACCAGCTGTGCTGTGGTTGGATAAGTACGTGTGTGTTTTTGGGATCTTTTTTTTTTTCCCTCAATGCAGGAGTTATGGCTCGGAGAGCAGCACAGGTCACTGCAGGAGCTGCATAATCGGCAGAAGTGTGATGGATTGAGGGAGAGATAGAGGCAAACACATGCTGTCAACAGACTGCACTAATATTACAGTAAATTGCACAGGGAGGTGCTGCAGAGCCTATTCCAGCACGTTTACTTGCCATGGCTCTTTTTTTTTCCTTTATACTCCCTCTACAAAACTCACTCCCGGCTGGAGAGGAGGAGAGTAAGTTTCTTGGAGTAACTATGATAACTATTTCAGAGGTGCTGGTAACCATAACAACTGTTTCAGAGGTGCTGGTAACCATGATCTTTGTCTGAGGTGCTGGAAACCTTAACCACTATCTCAGATGTGTTGGTAATCATAACCACTGTATCAGACTTGTTTCAGAAGTATTGGTAACCATAACTGCCTTTTCGGAAGTGTTGATAACAATAACTACTGTATCAGAGGTTCTGGTAACCATAACTACTGTATCATGAGTTCTGGTAACCATGACTGCTGTTTCCTAAGTGCTGGTAACCAAAACTGCTGTTTCAGAAGTGCTGGTAGCCATAACCAATGTTTCAGATGTGCTGGTAACCATGACTGCTGTATCAGAGGTTCTGGTAACCATGACAGCTGTTTCAGAAGCACTAGTAACCACAACTGATATTTCAAAGGTGCTGAGATTGTAATGGACGAGTAGGTAAGTGAGAGCCACAGAGCTTTGTGAAGCTTCCAACAAACAACGAAGCGCCATTCTGCTGTCTGCACAGTGCACACTACGAAACATGAGCACATGTGGTTCTGCTTACGGGGCCAGATTCCCCTCATTTCATTGGATTTTGGATGCACTGCATAAACTGGTTAGAAGTATTGTGTTAGGCACTGGGACCATGAGTTATGAATCTCATTTATCTGCACAAGATTAAAAAAGAAAGAGGTGGGTGCTGCTAATGCAGAAAGCGAATAGGGACGCTCTACAGAGGATGGGCGGGGCATTGCTTCAGAGGGTGTAGCTGTATTAGAATGACTTGGCAGAAGCCCATTGGCTGGATTGATGATAATTAGAAAACACCAGTAGGCCCAAGTTGTTCTCATTAGTGTAATGATTTTTCAGTTTCATTTTATTTAGGGGGAGATTGATTGCTGATAAAAGCATAATGAAGCTACTGGCAGTGGCTAAGAGGGGGAAATGGCTGAGAGGCTTGCCAGGGTGTGTGTGTGTGTGTGACTGAAATGAGTGACATAGAGGAGATGGAGAGGAGGAGTGCAGAACAGAGACAGTAGTAGGAACCAGAGAGGTTGCAAAGACACACACTTGCACACACGCACACACACAAACAGAGACACACACAGCACAGGGTCCCAGATAAAGAAGACTGGCGCACAGATAAGCACCAGAGCAGGTTTTCATCAAAGAGGGGCCTTCCAAGCTTCGGCCATCCAAAGCCTTCAGGCCTTCAGCCCTGGAGCCGTCTGGTAGCACGGCATACCTAAGGGAGACAGGTGAAGGGGCACACAGGGAATCCTGGGAGATTTCCGTGGGTGCAGACTGTTGATGAACAGGGAGAATGAGCTATTAGGTGTGATTGGGGTGAACAGGTGTTAGAGGACAGCACTGAGGAAGTGAGGAGTAGAGGAGATAAGACTTATGGATAAGTCAGGGAAGAGGGATGGGTGAGAGAGAGACAGACACATGCAAGGACATAGAGGGAGGCAGGGAGAATGAAAGAGAGACAGAAACAGTGACAGAGAGACACAGAGAGAAGCAGATGTACAGAGAGAGAGAGAGAGAGAGAGAGAGAGAGAGAGAGAGAGAGAGATGGGCAGACGCAAAAACAAAAGCAGACAGAAACAGAGAGAGAGAGAGAGACAAATGCAGAGGCAGTGGGGGTGTAGAGAGCAAAGGGGTGTTCTGATGGAAAACCATGGGAATAAGATGGACATAGGTGGTACTAAGGGCAGCTGTTGTGCTGGATAAACCTGCCTGGTCCATGAGAAAGGAGATGGAGACTAGTCAAGTCTGTGTGTGTGTGTGTGTGTGTGTGTGTGTGTGTGTGTGTGTGTGTGTGTGTGTCTGTCAGACATGCTTTAGTCTGTTACAGTTTACCATTACTGTTCTTTTATACCACTTAACAACACGAGTATTTCTCCGCCTTTTTGATCTGTGACTTTACCTAACGGAACCCTTCGCATACATCAGCTACATTTATCCGGTACCTGCATGTGCTCAACGTACAGCAACAAAATGGTGGCATCAAATTTTTTATTAATTTTAACCATTAACCAGATGGAATAAAGATGATTAGATATAATAAACATAAACGTAGACACGTACTATAAGAAGAAGAAATAGAGTAGAATAAATGATGTTTCGAAGAGAGGAAACTTAAGCAAAAGAAATATATCACACACAAGAAAAACGCTTATTTAAAGCAGAAGCTTGTTTGGTCGAGTACTAAATTGATTGTATCCGCTGTTATCGTCGGATTTCTACATTTTTTCAACGTGACCGTTAAACGAGTGTTTTATCCTAGCAGCAGCCTGGTCTGTGGTTAGGCCCTTGCGATGGGGAACTAATGAAACGCAAACGTGAGTACCAAACGCACAACAACTAACAGCTAGAAAACAAAGAAAACATTATAAAAGGCGAGCGATAAATAATACTTACAATAAATAACACTTACAGGGAGGCGTAGACCTGCAATTTGCTAACAAAGTTGCCCTTGCTATCTGTCTGTGAACGAGAATTTTATATTCCACTATTTATTCGTTATTTGTTAGTCTAGAATATCTGACAGCTGAAGAAACTATTAAATTATTGTGTTTTTATTTCATAATTTTAATTACGTTTGATCATTATTTATTTTTGTTTCAGTAGTTCTTTTTCAAAAACATAAAATGACTTTAATAAAGTTTCGTATTTACATACTTATGCCTGTTATGAGCATCCGAATATCCAAAGAGACTAAAAGAGAATTAAAAAAACATAGGGATTTATTATTACATTGTATTATTGTTGTTGTTGATGATGATGATGATGATGATGTTATATTGATAAAAAAAATTCTCGCACGTTGAGGCCTGAAATCTTCGTTATCAAAACAAAGAAAGAAACTACTATTCTTTGCAAGTTAAGACGTACACTATACAATTCAATACATTCTCTGCATATTGGCTGTAATTCGTGGGGGCAGAGGAATTGTATTAACATCTTGTCAATGTCCCTTAAATCTCGGCCTCTGTTCCTATCTACTAACGTACGATCGGCTTATTACCGTTAAAAACTATCTTGTTTAGAGCTATATTTAGAGCGATATTTCACCGGCTAAAGCATGTCAATTCTCAGAAACTGTCAGTTACAACGATTTCCCACCAACGGAGAAAAGCGCTCGGCGTCGCTTTTGGGTGATCTGATTTTGGTGATCTGATTTGGTGGTCTGATTTGGGTGATCTGATTTGGCTGCGCTTTTCTCCACGGTGATTGCTGGTCTTTATTTTGACGCAGTGGGTTGGAGGGAGATTTTTAAAAGTAGAAAAGTAGCGTGAGGTTTGTTTAATACACCTCCCAGAGCCAAGCGGAGAGGCGGTCTGTCCCGCGAAAACGTACCACTGTGCTTTAGCGGTGTGCTTTAGCTACTCAGGTAGGCCAAATGATATGGAACTTTAGTTCACTACAACCTTAACTCTCAAGAAAGTGATGAGATGTTTTGTTCTTAGTATTTAGACGTAGACTAAATAATTTGAAGAGCAAATTGTTAGAAATTCTCTTTAAATCGCATTTAAAAATATTTTACTTTAGTTTTATATGGAAAATGATTATATAGATATTTCTACGCCTGCAGTGACGCGTGATATGAGCATGAAGAGTGAAAAATAAAGATATGTTTTTGTTCATAGTGATAAAACTTTGCAGCAAGTATTGCGAATGATTAGTGAGCTCTGATAATTCCAGCCTATGACATTGCTTTGACTTATACCACATTTATTAAACCCTCCTGTCGCGCTTAAAATTTTGGCTCTGCATAACTTTATTTATTTGTACAAAATGTAGTTTGAAAGGAGATGAGAAAATGGGGGAGGGGTTTGTAACAGGAGTCTGACCAAGTGACCCACGGGCTGATTATGTGTCATTAGCTGGAGACTCGGCGCGTTTAAATGACTCAAGCACTACCAATCAGACCGATAAATTACATGGCCCCCCTCCACACACACAGTCACACACACACACACACACACACACACACACACACACACACACACACACACACGCACGCACGCACACACACACATAAACACGAATAAATCATATTTTATATGATTCACATTTTGAAAATTGGAAATTGTATTTTTTTATACTCCATTAACACACACCCCCTCTCTCTCTCTCACACACACACACACACACACAGGCAAACACATACACACTCACATAT
>JAOYMR010000008.1:19968757-19978829 GCA_025802075.1 Tenebrosternarchus preto | reverse complement strand
ATATATATTAGCCAAATGATCGTTGTTTGACACGCATGTAGTGTGAGAGAATGCACACGATCCACACTATCCTAATAAAATAATTCATGTGTCAGATACAAGTCTTCCGCTGGACGTAAACACGTATGCTTAAGAAACGTGAGCGTGAGGCCTGTATGCCAGTTGCTTCCTTTCTTCTGCACGTGCGTATAGTGCAGGTAGAGCCTGGAAAAAGTCTTCCTCCCGTGTTATTGTTTTTTTCAGTGGTTAGTTATTTCAGCAGTTAACCATCAAAAACTACAATCTACTATCACTCTTTCCTGTATGGGGTATGCATATGATATCGTGTATTTGAGGACAATATGGATTAATTTCGATAATGTCTGTGCGTTTTACAGTTAGAGCCCAGTGATTTCCAACTCCAGTGATTTACCACACTGACACTGATATCTGGCGTTATACGGCGCCCTCAGAAAAAATCTAATATAGATATAGATATAGATATTATATAAAATAGTATATATGTATAGATAGATAGATAGATAGATAGATAGATAGATAGATAGATAGATAATATAATGTTTTTATCACATTTTTCTATTTTGCTTAATCGTTGTTCTGTTTTGCGCTACTATTATATTGCTATTATTATTATTATTATTATTATTATTATTATTATTATAAATTATTAGATATTGTAGCTGCCATTGTATTGTTATTATTGTTGTTGTTGTTGTTGTTGTTATGTGATTACTCTTCGGTTACTCTAATTGTGCTACAGTTGGGTGCACCTTCCAAACTGTAATAAACACAATAGTGATTATTTCTAAATGTGATCAAATTCATTTTTTGTGGACTTCTGTATACTGTGGATTTGTAGCGAATTTGTTTCATTTAAGGCAAATCCGCCGAGAGAAAGGTTTGCTATGCCTTCACTTTCGCAGAGTTTCACTGAAATCTCATTTAAATAATTGTTTTTAATTAAGTACATATATAAAGCATACGTATCTAACTTACTTGTTTGTATATATAAATAAAGCAGATATATCTCTGCCATTGCATGTATTAATAATTTCATTTCTTAATAGTATAAATCATTTCACTTTTTCAATAGTCCTGCCCTGTCGTTATCTCTCTCTTTCGTACACACACACACACACACACACACACACACACACACACACACACACAGAGAGAGAGAGAGAGAGAGAGAGAGAGAGAGAGAGAGGGAGAGGGAGAGAAAGGGAGGGAGAGAGAGTGGGGGAGACAGAGAGAATTACTACTATGTTGTAAAATTATATGCACAGATAACACCAAAAATTGAAGTCTGTACAGCAGTTGGGTGTTGTATATTCTCGAAACGCCCCCACTCCCCACCCCTCCTCCACCCTTCCCCATCATCGACTGATGAAAAAATGAGATACGACTAAATATGCTTTGGTTAGAAATTGTGATAGCACGTTAACGTTTTAGAAAGGCTTTAGAATGCATCTGAATAAATCTGAAAGAAGGCTAATACATGTGTTTATACATGTATTATGTATGTATAAATACAGAGTAAACGGACCCGTCGCTTAAAGAAGACAGAACAAAATACGTTTTCGGTTTTATTGTTCAATAGTTTAGATCTGGTTCTTAAAATAATACGTGAATATATATATATATATTTTAAAGTTTTTGATCATTAATTATTTAGGCGTCAACTCTTCCGTGTTGTCAGAGGGGCAGCAACAGGATAAATCTTGATGTCTGTTGGGATGAATCTGAATAATAAATGTATTAATATTTACGAATAGTAAATGTACTGTTAGGAAACATCGGTTGGAAGGCTGGTATATTGTTAATGATGGCAACAAATGCTTAAAATATTTATAGGTTAGAAACCAGTAATTCTATGCCTAAACAAACTCATTAATGGAGTAATTTTAGAGCAGCGCGAGTCTAATGTAGACAATTTAGTACATAACAAAAAGTTGAATAACCATCAATCTATAGCCTCTACGATGAAACTCGCAAAGTGAATATACTTCATAATATTAACGATATTAATAAAAGCTGCCAGAACTTAGGGGGTAGTGCAATTTAGGCGAGTAAACACCCTGCTAAGCACAGTACGTCCCTCCTCTTCTACGACGGGATTGGCTAAGAAATGTTTTGACGACATATATGAACTCACGCAGTTCTAAGATGAAGCTGTAACGCCGAGATCAAACGGAGAAATTCTCCCCTTGCTCCACCGCGAGGCTGCATATTGTGTGAACGACGGGGATTGGAAACTTTTTTCCGTCCTACACCCAATCGAACGAGTTCCACCACGGATTTGAAAACCACACGGCTCAGTGAGGCTAACGCAAAAAAAAAAGTTTCCAGCAGAGTTGCTCAGCTGAAATGTGCAGCCTACAGTGATAACTAATGGAAGTTTTTCGCAGTGGATATGGACAATGGAGCCTTCGTGTGTAAGTAGCTGTCTGCCAGCTTTAAGCTAACTGCTTTTTAGATCAGCTTTATGTTTTAAGTATGTTTGGTTCAATAGCTGTTGTAGCTTTGTGATGGACAAATAAACGCCGTTGCGCTTCATCTGCAGAGAGGTGCTACTCGACTTCCTCTTTATGGGAAGCTAGTAAGTACCCAAATCGTCGGGACAAATTACGCACAATCTGAAAGGGGAAAGAGTACTCCTTTTTGCGGTTTGTAGCAATAGTTCGGTCGCTCGCTATGAGTTTAGTTGGAGGTTTCCCTCACCATCCGGTTATGCATCATGACGGCTACTCCTTCGCTGCTGCAGCGGCTGCCAGCCGCTGTCATGAAGAAAACCCCTATTTCCACGGGTGGCTCATTAGCCACCCGGAGATGTCACCCCCTGACTATACTATAGCACCCTCGTACAGTCCCGAATATACCACCGGAGCCCCCGGGCTTGACCACGCGCACTACGGAGGAGTCCCGGGGGCTGGAGCCGTTGGGATGGTACCCCGAACAGTGAAACGGAGACCAACGGCAAACCGAAAAGAGAGGCGCAGGACTCAAAGCATCAACAGCGCCTTCGCCGAGCTCAGAGAGTGCATCCCCAACGTGCCCGCAGACACCAAGCTGTCCAAAATCAAAACTCTCCGCTTGGCTACTAGTTATATTGCTTACCTCATGGACATTTTGGACAAGGACGAGCAGAACGGAGAAGCAGAGGCCTTCAAAGCGGAATTCAAAAAGACAGACGCCAAAGAAGAAAGGCGAAAGAAAGAAATGGTACGTGTGACTTTTCTCATTCTGATAAACTGTGAAAGTAAATCGCACATTATATATATAATCTGTAAAGACGCCAAAACTGTTCCTGTAAGGCTGTGTTTGAGAAGTTATCTGTGCTCTTACCCTTGAGCTGTATCAAGAGCCGTCAGACGTATATACTGTTTTTGTCATTTTAATCAGAAAATGGACATCGCTCTCACGAGATGTAAATATGGCTCTCCAAATATGAAATATTTGGTATGTGCTATACCGAGGCTGTGGGAAGCGCGTGGTGTGCTAATAAACTAATAAACTTCTTGTATTTGAAACAGAATGAAGTTTTGAAAACTTCAGGAAGCGGCAGTGATAAGAAACCTAAAGGAAGAACCGGGTGGCCGCAACACGTCTGGGCTTTGGAGCTCAAACAGTGAAGTCAACCCTTAAACCAAAGACTTGAAACGAGGCCTTCCTGTCATTCTGATTTTTACGCTAAATTTATTTAATGGAATATTTATGTGCAATTTCCCGCTACGGACAGTGGACCCTTGAAGAAAAAAACCATTCCATTTTAAGAGGAGGATAACCCTTTGGTAAGGGACCGTGTTGTTATTGTCTAGTATGTGGTGAATGTTTGTCCCACTCTGAAACAAAGCCGAGATGTCCGCCACTAAGGTGTACGTGAAGTGTAAGTCGCTTTTCTCTTTCTCTTTTTCTTCTTCTTTCTCTGTCTGTTTTTCTGAATTTAAATATAACGAGGGTCGAAGTTATGATACAGTTAAAATAACGTTTTATTTGAAAATGTCATGAAGTGTTATATTGTGATGTTTGTGGTCGTGTAGAATCTGGTGGTGTTTTAAACTAACGCCGAGTTCACTCAAGTGCACTTCCGTCCAGACACAAGAAACTTAAATAATATTGGAGATGTAAACAATGTAATTAATTCAATAAACCACTGTGTTTTAACGATATAAATCTTCGTGTTGCATTGATAAATACATGATTAATTACTTAGTTAGGGTAGAGATAAAATCACGCTGCCTACTGGCAAATCGTTGTTAATATAGTAGTGATTGTTAGTGCTTAGCGTTATTCTATTGCGGTCTTTATCCGTTTATAATAAGCAAAAATATGCGTCTGAAGTGTCGTCGCTAAAATATTTTCAGGTATACTCACACAGACATGACAGCCTCATCAAACAGCACTTAGACGGTGCATCACCGCGAATCTAAAATGAGTGGTATGGAAGCATGTAGTTCCTTAAGTGAGTGTTTACATTCGATAAAACCACTTCTCCACTGCTCTCTGTGCCCGCTAATTTTTGTCTGGTACACAATAAAAAGACATAACAATAGAGGATATGTCCGGAAGGAAACGCTTTAAATCGTATTTTAGTGATATAAAACAACAGCAGAAATTATGTTACTGCGCTCAAGTGAAGTAGGCCTAATTCTAAGAATTCTGTTAGAACATATAATTAGTACAAATTGCAAACTTAGTCTGTTTTCAATATTTCTATGACTACTGAAACTGGGCTACAAAAAAGCATGCGCATATACTATAGGCTACTTTAATTAATATATATATACGGGACTGTTTGTTCGGACGCGTAAAACCCACAAATATTTTGAATTAGACAATACTGGTAAGTAAATGTGTAATTAAATAAATAGTACATTATGAAAAATCGGATCTGCTAAAATACGAAATGGATTTCCTGAAATTCATTAGGTAAAACGTAAAAACACTGGGAGCGAAATGTCTACGGTGAATTGCTTTTCTCTCCTCGCTGAAGGAGCAGACACTCTGGAGCCTGTGGAAAAATGCACGATTGACATTAAGAGCAAAACGCTAAGAAGGTCACCGTGAGGTGGACTGTCGCGGGCCAAAGCCGAGCAGCTATCGGATGTGCACGTGATTGATAACGTGCCCATCAAAACTTACCGCTGAAATGTCCCGTTGAGGGGGGTTGTGCACGCAGCACAAAAGAAAATACGCGTTGGCAAGGATTATTACAGTACTGTTACTTAAGCAGTAATCGGTGTAGTTGTGAATGGGTGAAGAAAGTGCTGCATTATTTAGCCTATTCGTAATAATGGAATAGGCCTACATTTAGCTGGACCGCACACTAGCTAAAATTTCCGTGCAATGATAGTACAATCCGGATTGAAACAGGAAATTTAATATAAATATCTAAATGTACGTATTTCTCATCTCCCTAAATGCAACGTACTTAAAATTTAATGTATGTTTACAGGAATATTAGACTGCAAATGTATTTCTTTGCGAGTGCGAGTATTATTTTTAAACTTAAGTTTCTGCAGCTCGTGTAACTGTAAACCAGAGGATTTTTCATGCAGAGGCATGCCGTTTGACAGTCATAGTAAATCCTCGAAGAAACAAGGACATGCGGACGATTTAGAACCCATCCGATTGTATTAGATAATCACTTGTTACACTCTGCCGTCTGGTTCCAGGGGACTTAGTCCTCGCTGATAATTATAGTCTAGATAATTTGTTGTCTCTGTCAAGATGGCGTCCATGATAAAATTAACCGACGGTTCTCCCTTGATTAAAGATACAGATAATTCTTTGACCTCCTCGTGCCCTACTGCTGCTCTGACGTCAGTAGTTCAGTCTTAATAGTGGAGAGCACACATGCCTATCTTTAATACGTGGCTCTCTGAAGGCCGTATGACTGGCACAGACCCCACATAAATGTTCAGGAGTAAGTTTCTCATGTACTATCACAATAAAGATGTCACAGTGGTCTCTAAGTAAGGTGATGCCAGCACTGCTCTGTTTCCTCCTGGGGGAAACTGCGCGCACTGTGGAGGCCCAACAAGTGATTTCGATTCCCCGCTGTGGGCTGCGTCAATCTGACATCAAGGCTCATTATTTGAACGTCTTATCGCGCGTTCCAAATTAAATAAAACTTTCCAATGTTGAATAAGTGGCAAATAAATGCACCACGATGTTTGTTTCGACTACATACTGAATGATTACCAGCAACCAACCTAAAGACTTTGACTGTGTTAAAATCATAAAGCTCTCGCACTTATTGGGTTGTGATAGATTTTAACGCATGTGTACCATCTCTTTCCTGGTATTACAGGCATCTGTAAACGATTAGTTCATAAGTCCCTCCTCCACGTCTTTTTTCAATCTGCTGCGCGGTTTAGCGGACATGTTGACGTCAGATCAGACGGTAGGGAGCCATCCTGCGCCTACATTGGACGTCATCACGCTGTAGGCCTGCAACGTAGAAGTAGAATATAAGACCTTGCGTCCTAGTACGCGTGTTATGGGTAGACTGGGTAGACCTCCATCACCTGTATAAGTTTATAAAAAGAAACTATGATGTCATTTTGTGCGCGCGCGAGCGTGTGTGCGTGTGTACAGTTTAATGCCCAGCTTTGTAGAGTGGCTTGATCTGGCTGTCTGTGCCTTCCTGTGAGCATGCAGTAAAACCATTTCTTCTTCTTCACGTATCAGCTGATTTTTGCCTAACAGAAAACAATGTCAGTTCATCTATTGATATTGGATGATTAAACACATCAGTGCGACCAGGTACCAAAAGACCGAAAAATCAGAGTTTGATTTGTGTTGCTTATGGCCTAACATTGCGCTTGTGATATTTCATAGATAAATGGGAATTACTAATAATTGCTGCTTGTCTTTTGGAATGTTGTGTATGACAGCACCACCACCACCACCACCAACAACAACAACAACAACAACAATAATAATAATAATAATAATAATAATAATAATAATAATAATAATTTTGAACTATTTATTTCCTCCTGCTTGTAAACAAGACACCTGCTTTCGTGTGAACGTCTTGACTCGGATTTTAGCAGATGCATCTTAGTTTTAGTACAGATCATTCAAATAATTTCGTGCGTATTTAAGGATGCGATTTCGACAACAGATGTGACCTTCGCAATAGCTCAACGCTGATTTGAATCCGTTAGCGCGTGTGTTGGCGTGATAGCGAATTGTGATGCTTATGTGAAATTAAGGTACTGGATTGTTCCGTTCAGGTGACCTGCTACGAATCTGGTATCGGTTCACATGCATATTAAGGCTTGCAGATCATTCTGACATTTGTTACTGTTATTGATTACCTTGAATGTCCAAATCCACGTTCTAATTATACCAAAGCAGTTAAAATCAGATTTAAATAGTCTTCGCCAAAACAGTTCACATTCCGATTAAATTTCCAAGGCCACGTTTTCACTTATTTGCAAACTCTTGGAAAATATGGCTTATATAGGGAGCATACATATTTATTTATTTGAATGTTGAATGTAGTTATTTCTCTTTAGGAATTCTGAGTCTTTTGCTGCTAGTTGTACATTTGAAACATGCTAAAATAAGGGTGGGCGCTCGCGCCCCCTTGCAGGCCAAAGGAAGCCTATTAATAACATAACTAATTGCACAACTGCATGTTTATTTAAACTGGCCAGAAAACAAGAAGACTGTCGCGCCAAGACGTTCTTATTTCTTGGCAGAAAAAAACAGACTTTAACTCTGTGATTTTGGGAATAGTTACCTAGCTACCGAAAACTTTCGCCGAAAAGGTTACAGCTGCTCTTCTGCCTAACTGCCTAACAATGCCATTGTGATAGTAGCTCGTGTAAATTAATAAAATATCTGTTTATAAATTGTAAAGGCCATCAAAAATGTGTTATATTTAATATTTAATATTTGTTTTGCTTTGTTTTGTCGTTTAATATTTGATATTGAGTAGGCCTCATATTGAGCAGAACTCGTTTGTAGAGTAGGTAAACGAAGGCTTAGACGAATGCGCCTGCTCTGGATTTACTCCTAAGTTAGGCTACGGATTGTATGTTAAAAAATATAGTGATTTGTATTTTAGCAGGGAACGGTTTTCCCATTCGTTTTATATATGTACAGTTGTTTATTTATTCACTTATTGTTTATTAAATCAAAACATGCACAAAAGAATAGTGGCAAAAAAATAAGTCAAAAAAATAAGTCAATAATAGGACAAAAACAGGCTTGCCGTTCGGAATTACGCTTTGTGTGCTCTTACCAGCTATAGGTCCAATCTATCTCACATGACCACCTGCCTAGGGCTCTGGAAATATTACAGTGAAACGAGTCGCGTTTATATAGAACTGTACCATTTTTCGCATGATGCTGCGCGGAAGATCGGGCCCGCAGGCCGGCGCCCCGTGCCGCTGTCAGTTGTGACAGTTCCCAGACGGAGACCGCTACTGTATGTGAGATTGAGTTTCTCACAGAAAAAAACTCCCTCTTCATCCAAACCGTCCTCCAAAACCTTCTCCACACACTTGTGCGCCATGACGCCTGAGACACCGCATGGTCAGTGCTGCTCGAGAGCGCTGCGAAATCCGCTGCGAGTCGCGCATGGACGGTTACGTGAAACGCGAAGTGCTTCGGTGACAGAGATTACGGTAAAATGATCTACCTTCTAAACTTTTGAGAGAAAAATAGAGGTTATTTGTATTTTTTCCACCTAACTTAATATGCATTCTAAAAAATGTTTGTTGTAATTTTAACGTTTGGAGCACTGACCTTAAAAATATTTTGTATAGACTTTCTAGTACTGTACATCGAACATTAAGTTTTAGAATCGTACAGTTTCTGAATCCAGATGCCACCAGGTTACTGGCTTAATTTCTTTACTTTTAACTGAGTAAATACATAAGCAAGAAAGTAAATAAACAAACAAATAAATAAATTTATATTATTATTATTGTTGTTGTTATTGTTGTTGTTGTTGGTGGTATTATTGTTGTTGTTATTGGTATTATTATTGTTGTTGTTGTTGTCTTAATGTATGGTTCCATAATTGCCAGGCTACATAAGCATTTATCCGGAGTATAGCGGAACCATATTTTAGGTGTCCACGATACGCTACCGTTGTTCTCAATGCTTATAACGCTTTAAGAAGTATTATAGGCCCACGTTCCCACTGCTCTTACCCATGAATTGTGCGGGTTTATACACCCCTATACGAATTTGGCCTAATCAAGAAAGAGGCAGATTTTTTGTTAGTTCGTGTGTTTGTTTTATTTTTAACGTATGAAACCTGCTTCACATTGGCCGAGGCCGTGTAGACCAACTAGCCAAATGCCGCGAGCGCAACTACGCCGTTTTCTTCTTTATTTCAAAAGCGCACCTTTGGCATGTGCCGCGGCCATGTGCGGCCCACGGCTTACCAGTGTGAGTGTGAGTGGAGAGTCGGACCTCCCACGTGGATGGGGCATGCGTGTCATTTCAAGCGACTCCCCTAACACTCCATTTATCCCGGCAAGCAGGAGGCGACTGCTCTGTTTTGTCGGTGATAAACATTTAAAACCTTTAAACGAGAGCATAAATCCAGCCTAGGCGGCGCGCAAAACACACACCAGAACATACACCGGAATACCGCGCCAATTTCACATTTTCCTACAGTCTAATGTGGCTACAACAGGAGATTATTTTAAATACTCTATCACATATATGATAATTAGTCATATAGAACTGATAAATTGAGAGATAAATAAGATTATAATGAAATGTTGAGTAGGTACGTACACGCGCGCTGACTCGTAGAATAAAAGAATCAGGAGCAGCGAGGCGAATTTTTTTGTTATAAATATTTTTGGCCCTTTATACAACGGCACTAAGTTCAAAATCTTAAACAAGATTTCACTTCCCTTCGTTGTCACCGAAATACCAACAATAGGCGCCTGTACACTTTAATCCAGTATTACCCAAGATTTTGCTTTGCGCGTGCATGTGTGTATTTCTGGGGGCGCGTGTGTGTGTGTGTAAGAGAGAGAGAGAGAGAGAGAGAGAGAGAGAGAGAGAGAGAGAGAGAGAGAGAGAGAGAGAG
>JAOYMR010000008.1:19930843-19957292 GCA_025802075.1 Tenebrosternarchus preto | reverse complement strand
GATGGAGATGGTTACTCTGTGTTAAAAGTCTAACTAGCTCTTCTAGAACTCAAAACTCCGTGATCATTCTACTTTGATGGAGATGGTTACTCTGTGTTAAAAGTCTAACTAGCTCTTCTAGAACTCAAAACTCCGTGATCATTCTACTTTGAGTCAAACAACTTTTGCACCTCCTCATATTATTTCTTGTGATAATTTCCACGAGCTTAAAATAACTAAAACACACTGTTTTATGTCTTTTCCAGGAATGTCTTCTTTGGTCGGAAAATCTCCTTTGTAATCCCATGTAAAATGCCCCAGCGTGTACTCTGAGTGAAACGAACACTTTACCATGACGACTGCGTAACAGCTCGTTTGCAGCAACGGTCGAATAGCAAAACCCGAAGAGCCAAACCCTGAGGAGCAAAGCAGGAACAGCAAAGCCCAGATACCAAAGCTGTGGAGAAATAGCCCTGCATAACACGGTTAAAAACAGCTGTGGTGAGCAACCTCTCCTGTCAAACGTGCAACTTCATTAGACTTCAGTGCAATAATATATTTCATGGTGGAAGAGTTCAACCCTGCTCCACAGGAACCAGTAGTATTCAGTTGCACCCCTGAGCCAATACAACCCGATCCATGTAAACATAACTGATCCATTTAAACAGACCCAATCCATCTAAACAGAACCGATCCATCTAAACGGACCCTGTTCATTTAAACTGGGTCTTGAGGGGCATCTGTTTATTAGATCCACGTGTACTGGATTAGGTTGGGAGCTAAACTGGGATCTCTGCAGGACCAAGATTAGGACTCATCTCATCATTATGTGGTTCAGTGCTAAAACAAGCTGAAATGGACAAAAACAAAAATCCACTATAATTACTGGCAATTTTAAAATTCAATAGGAGCTGATGCCCAGTGTAGGCATAGAGGGAAGTGTGCATTAGGCCTTATGGTACCGATCATTACTCTTTGGTGCAAAGAAAGGCAAGAAAAAGAAGGACCCAAATGCCCCTAAAAGACCACCATAAGTGTATACCATAACAACTTTGTATTGAAGAAATGCAAGACTACAAAACATATATAAATTCTTTAATAAAGTCAACATCTTTAATTGAATCACCAGTTATGGCTTTATTGTTGTATATCAGATTTATAAGTCTGATCAATAAGTGCATATAGACCTGTCATGTGTTACAATGATCATGCAACTTTAACAGTTTATACAAATGAAGTAAGATGCTACAACACATTTCTAAAATTCATTAACAGGAGTCAGACAGGATGGAAGAACCAATAGTTAAAGCATATACTACCTCCACATGCTACATAAAATGAGACATGAAGCTCCACAGGATCTATAAGTCATCAGTATGAAATGAGCCAACATGGGAACTTCTACAACATGAGAGCAATTTTAAACTGCTTATATGATACATCATTACACATCATTACTGGTGGATCAATATATGCTGAGAAAACACAGAAAATACATAAAGAATGCACTGTTGCAGTCTTTACAAACATATTACATCACTTTGGTGGAGAAATGCATTAAAAAAAGAAATATTTAAAACTTAAAAGGTTAAAAAGACAACTGGGGCAGTCTACTGCTTCGTTCAGTCTTAACCAATGTATAAGACATCAGGATTTCAATTGGCCCATTTGCTACTCCTTAACCCCCCCTCCCCCACCCCAATCCAACCCTTTGTGCCTTCTGAAAAAACTCTGAGCTGTGGTCATACAGAAGTAATGTGGCATCTTCAAAGTTTTCCAACACCTCAGACTGCTCATGGGTAACCTATTGTTTAAACCGGGGGTAGCCGTTATCAGTGATTGCCCCCTCAGGCCAGGGGAGGTGGAAAGTGAGAACTGTCTTTCAGTGCATTTAAACACAGGGCTGAGGTAACAGTATCATGTTAATTGCTGCCTGAACACTTTTAAATGTGTGAAAGCCTTTCCTGTGAAATATGCATAGGAAAAACCAAGTGGAGCAACTAAAATTAATGTAGCCTGGGTTAAGCAATTTTGCACCATTGCAGAAAATAAGTATTCTATAAGCAAGAACGGCAGTGCATGTAACTAGAGTTCGGGCTATTTCTACTTTAATCAGTACTAGTCATTAACATATAAAGGTCTCACTCTAATTTAATGTCAGCAATTTTATAACGAGATTATTTCTTGAGTGGCTTTTATAACTATTCGCGAGAATCGCGTATTTAAGTAGCCTGCGTGGTTACACAAAAGCACAAGTCTAAAGAAGGAAACTTAAATATGCTGGACAGTTAAAGGCACACAACAGAAACTAGAAAAGGACAAACTGCCACGAGCGGCGTATCAGCCATGGACAAAAATAGCCAACTATTTTCGAGTGTTCTACTAGTTCATGGGAAAATCCCTCCATTTTAAAACAAATACACCACCACGTGCAGGCAGTCGTGAATAAAATAATCGTGAGTCACCCAAGACCTGGTGGTACGGCACGATATCGGGGACCTAATGCTGCATGCTACGTGATTTCTTGGGCGTGCGAGCTCCTCGGTTCTGGGTGTGCCAGCGGTAAATTTATAACGGCGCCCAGCTGTCAGCTTTTGTCTCGCGCTTTGTACTGTGGGGTTTTCGCGCCTTTAAGCCAAACGGAATACAATAGTGGTGTATCAGAAACGACACACAGCAGGTCGCGAGCGCGCTAACTACATTGTCTCCTCGTCCAATATGTTCTCTCCATTTTAGAAAAATAGTACATCATTTGCTCGCTCCTTCGCGCGACGTAGTACATCGGTACTTATCGTGTACAATTTAATAAGAAAATACACACACAAAAAAAAACTGCGACATAACACTGTCGAATGTTACCGCCGACCATTTTAAACCTATATTTTAGCCAATGGTAAATAAGACAAATTCGTCGTCATCTGGCGTAAGCGCTTGTCCCTAGCGGACGACGGAAAACTGATGGCTGTCTAGAACAGCCAATAGGAACGACGCATTGGCCCTCGTGGGCCGTATTTTCAAATTTGAACGTTTGTAGCCAACCAACTCGAGACCGTGAGGGAGGAGCCCCGAAGGCATTTAATCAAGCTTGTGTGCCGCGTACCACACACTGACAAAACAGTACATGAGAAGTTCAGCTTGTATTCGTCGAAGAGAAGTGGCTGAATATACGTAGGTAAGCGCTGGCTATTTCACGCCGCCTAGTGTTTTACTTTCTGTGCCTAAATCTAACGTACGGATTATTACTTATTATGTTGGAAAGTTAGGTTTTTTTGTAGGTGTAGTTTTTCGAGTTTTAATCTCGTAATGGTAGTTTTAAAATATTAAAACTGTGTTCTCTGGCCACTTCTGGTTGTAGCTAACTAACCTGCCTGCTAACTGTATTATCTCATATAGTAATTTTGCCGTTTAACCATCACTGTATGAACATTGAAATTTTATAATCACCGTAAGCAACTCCTCCCGGATTTCTTATTTTCGTCCGTGTGTTTATATAGTTAGTTAGCTAGGTAGCTAGCTAGCATAATCTTAGTCATCAGCTAAAGTTGTGTGAACTCCATGAATGGTTCGGTTAGCGTAGTTCACAACCTGCTATACAAACACGAGTCGATTAGTCATTCGAAACTGAGTGAAACCGATTACTTTAAACTAAAATCAACACCATACCTACGTACTTAAAGTTTAACAATCATTTTACCTCAGTATGGTGCAAGGCTACAACTTCGTAGTTTAGGCGGGAAGCAAAATGGTGGGGCGCTTATTGTTCTGTGTCTGAGCTGTTGGAAACGAAGCAGGAACTTGATCGGATTAACTAGCTCAGATAGCTTAGTTGACTTTATTTTGTTCGGCATCCGTGCAAATTATTACAGATTAGTTTAGAGGTAAACTAACGTAAATCTTGTTATTTATTCCTCAATAAATTTTTAAAAAATAATTTTTAAACACATTTCAGACTATTGCAGCCATGGGGAAAGATCCTAATAAGCCCAGAGGAAAGACGTCGTCCTACGCGTTCTTTGTGCAGACTTGCAGGGAAGAACACAAAAAGAAACACCCTGGAACTTCTGTGAACTTTGCAGAGTTCTCTAAGAAATGCGCGGAAAGATGGAAGGTGAGTTGGCTGGCTAACATGAACCATGTTTTGTTTTTTCCGGGGATGGTTGCGAGGGAGTGGGGGCGGGGCGTCAGCAGCAACTGTGCAATTGTTGATCCTAGTAAAGGGGGCGGTCTTGAACGACAGCGTCTAATGCTCGTATTTTTCTTAGACCATGTCGCCCAAAGAAAAAGCGAAGTTTGAGGAAATGGCCAAAACCGACAAGATACGGTATGACAGAGAGATGAAAAACTATGTGCCACCCAAAGGTGCAAAGAAAGGCAAGAAAAAGAAGGACCCAAATGCTCCAAAAAGGCCACCGTAAGTGTACACCATTTAATTTGTATTCATTTTAATTATCGTGTAAGATTTTATGCAATCAAATATTTTTTCTGAACCAAGATTCTTTTTTTTCCTTCCCTCTACAGATCGGCTTTCTTCGTTTTCTGCTCTGATCATCGCCCAAAGGTGAAGAATGACAACCCAGGGATCTCCATTGGAGACATTGCAAAGAAGCTTGGAGACATGTGGTCCAAACTGTCACCAAAGGAGAAGGCCCCGTATGAGCAGAAGGCCATGAAGCTGAAGGAGAAATACGAAAAGGTAAAGATGAACGGGACTCATTTATCTGTCAGTTGGTTTTGGTGTTGTTGGAGTTTAACAAGAAATGTTTTTGGTTCCAAGGACATTGCTGCATACCGCGCCAAAGGAGGAAAATCTGAGGGTGCAAAGAAGGGTGGGCCCGGTCGGCCGACAGGCAAGAAGGCAGAGGCCACAGATGACGACGACGATGATGAGGAAGATGAAGACGAAGAAGAGGAGGAGGACGAGGATGATGATGATGATGACGACGAGTAAATCTGTCAGGAAACTTGAGCTGAATTGTTTGCAGAACAATGTGAAAAGCATTTTTTGGGGTTTTGGTTTTTTAAGCATTTGAATATTTTTCAAAACATGTACAGAGATGTGTATAGATGAAATACATATTGAGGTCATGTACTGTTTTGTAAGTTTAACAGCTGTTTTTGTTTCTAAGCACTGCTTTTTTGTCTGATAGCTGTGGTTTCTCTGCCCAATTTAAATTTTCCACTGCCATTGAAAGGAAAATAAGGAACAATGTTATGTAGTTTAAGTCTCAAAACAAGATTTTTAGATGTTAAGCTTTAAATTTGTGTAGACACAATTTTTATAATAAAATTTTGTATATTATGATCAATTTTGTTTTGTGGTGGTTTTTTTGTAAGTATTTAATCAAGCTAGCATTTAATGTCACATTGGCATTTTGTGACTAATTGAGCTGAGGGCAGGGGTTCAATGCATATTCACCAGTTTATACCAAACCACTGCTTCTGGCAAGATAAAAAAAAGTGTGTAAGTCTACTTGACTTGGGCTTGCACAATTATTGATTATAATAAATTATTGATTAGTTGTATCAGGTGTGCTCCTGCTAGATTAGAAGGAAACCATGCAGCCATACCAGTCTGTGTGCAAGTTTGGCTTTCCCTGCTTTAAGATGTTATTTGCAGTACTTTCTAGCTATTGAATAGTTTCAAATACCATCCTTGCAGTGAGTGTCAATACATCACCAGACTGATCACTATATGCTGAATGATCTCAGTATGTGTGACTGTACAACTATATGTAGTAGACTAACAGTAAAATGCGTAGTTTTTATATATTCAGCTGTCGCTTTTGTTTTCAGCATTAGCACAGAGCCCTTAAAGGACCGTTGGGGATTAGGTCTATTTGAAAAATGTATTGAACACCCTTCATTTAAATGTTATGTTTAAAGGTGATCATGACAACATAATCATTTACACAACAAATTGGTAAAAAGATTTAATTTATTCCCTTGCGAAACTGTCAATATAACTGTTAGATATGTACACCTTCATAGGGAGTCTCATTGTATTTCAAAATGTTATTTTAAAAATGCATATTTACATTGTACAAAAAATAGCATACACTGCAGTTATTTTTTGCTCATCACAGAGAAACTTGTCTTTGTTAGAAAACCTGTTATTTGGCTGTTGACAATACTTGTCCAGTGATGTGTATTAGTTTTAAATAATTAAGATCCATATACACAAGTAAACATTCCTTTTACCAGACATCAATGCAATAAAAAACATCCCCTTTTTTGATCCCAGTTACCCTTTCCCTGCTGTATTCGGGTCCATTGATTTCCCTCCATTAAAAAAAAAAAAAATCCATCTTCCAGATTTAAAATTTTCCCTGTACCAAAGATCAGAATATGTGAGCAGGAAATCCTTTAAATAAACAATGTCCAGTGTCATAAAAAAACACCACACACCATTGGGTGGTGAATAGTCCAAATGTCTTGAAAGGAAATAAGACTAAAAGCTTTAGATCATAGCAGTTACGGGTTAAAACAGTGGTATCACATCTTTCATTTCTTGTTGCATTTTCCCATAAATAACGGTTCAGTCAAAAAGACCTTCAAGCAAATTCCCAAAGCAAAGCCCCTAACAGCTTGGGGAGGCAGGAGGAATACCTGTAAATACCCTTTACAATAGAACAGAAATAAAAAAACAAAAACAATACAGAGTTCATGGTATGAGCTGTGAACTCCTCCTGGAGACTGAAAATGCAGAACTTCTTCATCAGACGTATTTACACCATTGACGCCTGGTGTTAAAAACACGGTCGGTGTTGCTGTTTGTCCCATTTTAAGTGCATGTCATCAGTCTTGGACTCAGACTGCCACAATATTGTTCATTTCCCATTTCTGAGTGCTCTTGCTGTTGTCGCAGTCAGAGATGAAAACCTTGTGCAAGACATCTGACCGGTCTAAGCATTTCCCCGTTGGGATGTGTGTAAACCGATGGAGATCCTGGAAGAGCGACATTAAGACAAAAGCAGTTGGTGGAGGAGATCCTCCCAAAAGCTTAATTTATGGGATAAAGGGCAGCTAAAATGCATTAGTAATATTAAAAGGTGAAGCAACGGCTAACAGCAATGCTTGTGATTACAAGAGTGGACAAGATATGCTAGCTTGTCATTTATCTAATTCCCCAGTAACAGACATTGTCTTATACATTTTCACCATCATATTTCATGTCATTTTCTGACTTTAGATCTTGCACTGAAACGTTTTCTTTTTTTTCATGAATTGCTTTATTAGTAGTTATTATGTAGTAAATACCAACAGTTTAAAAATGAAGAGTGGGTGAATAGCTGTTGACTAGGTTTTAAACATATGTGTCAGTAAAAACAAAGCAAAAGAGCCTTCTCATACGTACCTTAAAGTACCTCCACTCAGTGTATTCATTCATATTGCAGTGTGTGATGATAACAGAGCTGCCATCTGAGCCCTTGGTCAGGCACTGGTCATACTGCATCAGCTGGTGCGCTTCGTTCACTCTGAACAGCTGCGACACACACACACACACACACACACACACACACACACACACACCAAGGCCATCATTAACACAGCACAGTCTCAAACTGCCCTACTGCCTCTGTGATTTCTAGGTTCGGCGACACATTGGTGGGGAACAGAGCAGACAAGTTCTCAGCTACCTATGCGGATAAAGTCATGAGCCAGCTGGATGTGTGAGGAAAGGTGCGTGTGTGTGTGTGTGTGTGTGTGTGTACATATTCTCACCTGATTCCCTCCCATCCTGTGGCAGGGGCCCATCTCCACAGTGCCACCATTTGTGTGGCCCATGCTGTCTATGCAGTAACTGGTCTCAAACCCACGAATCTGAGAGCAACACACAGAGACTGGGTGAATCTGAGAGCAACACACAGAGACTGGGTGAATCCGAGAGCACACACAGAGACTGGGTGAATCCGAGAGCAACACACACAGAAACTGGGTGAATCTGAGAGCAACACACACAGAAACTGGGTGAATCTGAGAGCAACACACACAGAGACTGGGTGAATCTGAGAGCACACACAGAGACTGGGTGAAGGCACCACAACTCGTTACCTCCATATCCACCCTTACAGCCACTAGTGTTGTGGATAAAAAATAACAATTTCTGCACGTTTTTCTTGAAGCAATCATTTTAAGACTTTTTAAGTTTGTCTTTCCTTTATATCTAAAGTGAGATTTGATACCCAGTCTGGTTTCTGGGTGGGAGTGTGAGCATTAAAAACGCAATCACAATCAACTTCAAAACAGTTCGCTTCATGAAAATGGGATAAGTGGCACAACAAAGTGTAATTTCGCCCTCTCGTCCTTTACTCTCTCTCCCAAGCCCAGTGGGATTATTCCTGACAAGGCGTAAGGCAGTAAGGGCTGGAGCTGCATACCTCTCCCCACTCCACGTTCTTGGGTGGCAGTGGGTAGTGGATGGGGATGTCGTAGGCGATCTCGTCCATGAACCACTTGAAGCTCTTACAGCGGTGCTCCTCCCTGAACTTCTTCAGAGTGTTGATGTCGCCGTAGGCCAGAGTGAGCGTCTCGGGGCGACTGGCGTAGAAGTAGTCCTTATACTCATCCCACCAGACCTCCACCACACGCACATAGTTCTGCACACGCAGCCAGGACACACAAGAGCAGAGGAGAGCAGAGCACACTCTAGAGCTCATCCCTTCATTTGATATATAATACTGCACAATTACGAACTCAAAATTATAAGCAATCAAATGATTGTGGCAGACCAACACCTACCTCGAAGACCGATTGTCCAGAACACAGAAAATGTTGGCAAAGGCATCTTTCTGTTATATGATCACTAATATGAATATTGCATGAGGTGCTAAAAAAAAGAGAGGTAGTAGAAGTATATTTCTGGGATGGAGGGCTGACCTTAAGTGTTGGTGAGGAGCCTACGTGAGCAGGAGGTGGGTTTCCTTGCCAGCCCTGCAGGCGGTAAATGTGTCCCACACGAGAACAGGGGACAAACAGCAGCTGGCCCCCACACTGCCAGATCTACACAAGACATGGACACAGGCAGCGTAACCCACACATATTACACAATGACTGTTAGCACACAGCGAATACATGCACTTTGAATGCACTATACATCTTGTCATATAAATCTGCATAAACTCGGCTAATTGGTTCCGGTAAAAATGAGTCATTGGCTCCAAAGGAACAGAAAGGGCTATTCACAGAATAAGGTCAGATTTGTGTCGGGATGAAACATCAGAGTCAGTTTTTTTGGGGTTAGATTTCCTAATAAACAAAACAAAAAAGTTATTTACCTTGTAGGAGATCTCAAAATTCTCACCCCCCCAGATCTGCAATCCTGGATCATACAGGCCCAGCTCAAAGAAGAAATCTCTCTCTATAGCAAACAGCCCCCCAGCCATTGCAGGAGACCTTACACAGAAGGACAAACAAAACAGTCAACCCTCTCTTGTAATATCCCAATGGAGTCCATACAAGTCCATCCTGAGCCATACTTAGGGAACACCAACTAGTCCAGATTTGGTTTTCCGCTCAAGCTCCTAACAGCCCTGAGCCAGACCATTTCCTCCAGGTTCAGGTGTGCTGGCAGCTTAAACAAAACAACCAAAGTGGATAGGCCTCAGCCGACTCAGCCAGGCTTTCTCACCAGAGAGTGTCTAGTACCGGTCTAGACTTAAACCATATCAACGAAACCTGGCTCTTCACATTTTCTTTCATAAGGGCAAAAGACCAAGTGCTCCCAAAATGAACACAGTGCTCAAATTATAAATCCAGACTTCATGCAACTGTTTCTTTGTTTGTTTTATTTTAAACTCAGACTGCACCCAGTCAAGGTCTGAACTCACCACAGATACGCTGCAAATGATTTAGCCTGGACTAGGTGAAATGTGTGCCTGACGCACCCCCTCAACATAGACCCCCTCGTTGTTGACCCCCTCAACGCAGACAGGCAAAACCTCTAGGGCAGCTGCCCTGTGAGTCAGGCCTCACAGGGCAGCTGCCCTGTGAGTCAGGCCTCACTGTTCACTGGCCCGCCATAGAGCCTTCATAACACTGCCAAAGCAAGCTCCTGCCATGCTGCTATGAGACCCACACCACAGGGGCAAATGTCTGACCTCACACCATGATTCAACTCTCCTATTTCAGCATATTTACACTGATCAGATTCAGTTCAGTTTGATTCTGTTGGTATGATTCAGAAAACAAATAAACAAAAAAAAATTTAATTACACTAACTATTTACACAGTAGTAAAATATAGATATTGGATTTTAAGTAGGTGTTATTGGATTTTAAGTAGACTGCAAAAAATGAGCACATGCTTTATTAAATATTATAATCACCAATAACTGTAATTGATTACGACATTGTAAAATGGAAGCGGATGAACTGCCACCTTTAGTGTATTTTTACAGCGCTGTTCCAGCACCAGGCATGATAGGGAGCCACAGTATGGAGCCACACTGTGTAGGGTGATCAGCCGGAGCTGCTGTTGCTTTTGCATTGTTAGTTTCAGTCAAATGTCTCGTGAGCAGCAGAATTAGTGCACTAAAACAGTTATACAGGGAGGTACCGGTCAGAGAGACTGTAGTAGAATGGAGACAACCACATGCAATGGAAAGATGAAATGGTGAAATCATTCAGTCATTACTTTGTCTGAAAGTGTTCGTGAATGAGTAGCTTTGTTTTGGTATAGCATGAAACGGTGAGGTTAAGGGGACTGCAGTATATCATCAATAAAATAATGTTTGACAATATATTTGTGCTGAAGCCTAGCTGATGGTATCTAGACGTGTTTCTGGTGATTGAGTCGCAGATAACAGACACCACTGCTCACCCAATCGTAAAGAATTTTCTCAAAACCACCACCAGTCATCTCAAAGTCACTCAGCAGATTTAGCTCCAAATCAGTTGTTGAATCAGGCTTTGAATTACCGATAGGGTTCAGTTCTAGTTAATCTCATCTGCTTCTCCCTGTCCCCAAGTGGCACGCGCTTCCAGAGCATGCTCCAGTCCCATGCTCCGCGGGCAAAGCCGTCTTCGTCGCCCCCGCCCTGGGGGTCTATGGTGTAAGTCTGCCCATTAATGGAGTCAATCAGAGGCACCGTGCAAACCGTTCTAAAAGCAGCAATGGAGGATGAAGTGGAGGGTGGGGGAGGGGTCCATGCATACACACAAATACACACACACACACACACACACATATAATACATGCATGCAACCGTACACGTTTACAGGTCGGGGGGGGAGAGACATAAAATAGGACAGAGGAAAAGAGAGAGAAAGGGAGAGAGAGAGAGAGAGGTGTTTTAACAACCATGCTCTGGGTGACCTGAGGCCACGTTTTTACCGATAGGGTTCAGTCTTATGCTTTCTCTTGGCCTTCTCCCTGTTGCTCAGAGGGACTCTCTTCCACAGCAGACCCCAGTCCCAGGCGCCTCGCGCCAGGCCATCCTCGTCACCACCCTGCTGGGGCTCGATCGTATAATCATTGCCGTCTATGTAATCTATCAGAGGCACCGTGCAAACCGTGCTGTAATGTCAACCACAACACAAGAGCAGGGTTACACGGTGGAAGAGCAGGACGCAGGGGCCAGAACTGATGAAGAACTGCTGCTCCTGTTTCATGGTTTACACTTATCGCAATGATGGTGCTATGACACATAGCCATGTGGAGAACCCTGAAATGTATCCTGCATTAATCTTAAAACACACAAACACAGGTAATATCAAAGCAAGAAGTTCTGTTCAGTTAGAGTTCTTATCAGAATGCATTAAAATGCAGAAGAAAATAAGCCCTGTTCGCTGCTTCTCTTTCAGTGAATATGAGGAACATGACATACCGGTCCTTGGATATAGGGGCCACCAGTGGGGCGTACCAGTTCACCCCCACTTCACAGTGGGCATCCAGGTAGATCAACACCTGAGGAGGGAAAGTTGCAGTAAGACACATGACCACACACCCACTCTACCTACCTGCCCCAGAGCAACTCTGTCTGCTCCTCTACTCCTGCCTACCTGCCCCAGAGTGGCCTTGCGAGCTCCAATGCTCCTGGCCTGGATCAGACCTTCTCTCTTTTCATTGCGAAACAGTTTGACCAAGCCATTCCACTGCTTTATGTACTCCTCTAGTCTCTCTTTCAGGTGAGCTAGTGAGAGAGAGAGAGAGAGAGAGAGAGAGAGATACACAAACAGATAGAGAGAGAAAGAACAAAGCAATTATAAGTCCCATACAAAGCTTTTTTTAGATGAAAGACCTTGTCAGCAGCAGTTGCAAATATCTGCATATATGTTACTCACATAGTGAGCAGAGGAAATTACTCTCTACAAACCAGATGATTGCTAAATTAAAAAAAATAGTCAGGGTGTTTGATACATTTGCAGTGTTTCTGATTTTAAGTAACGTCGAGACACAAACTCTTCAAAGTTTGGCTACAGATATCAGTCCTGCACATTATGTACCAGGCAACATGGAGTTAAACGCACTGAATGAGTCACACCCAATAAGAACATCCTTAATGCAAGGCATAACTGTAACTACACTTTAATAATGTGTAAAAATCTAAAACAAATAAGCACACAGACAGAGAGGCGCAGAACCCATGATGAACGCGTCTGGGTCTGCGAGGGTTACCTTTGTTGCTGAAGTCGTCAATCATGACGATCTCGGCCAGGTACCTGCGGGGCGTTCTCTTGATGACGCTGTGCACCGTCCTCATCAGGGTGGACCAGCCCTCGTTGTGGAACACAATGACCACGCTGGAGGTCAGCAGGTTGTCGTCATAGTGCCAGTACTTGCACCTGAGCGCAGAGAACACAGGCAGCAGATCAGCCCTGCACAGCCACATCTCATGACCCAGATTCAGAGAAACACACTACATATGGATTTATCATTTCTAGACAGTGGCTGTATTTGTGTGTGTGTGTGTGTGTGCGTGTGTGCGTGCTTGCACACGCACTTAGGCCTTGCATAAGAGTTACCCATATCAGAACCGTTTCGGCAGTAACAGGATCCAGGCACGGATATATGTGCACACACACACACACACACACCCACAAACCCCACACACACCCCAACATGCAAACACATGCACACGCAGAGCTTTAGAGATCAAGAACCTGCTGCTCTAGTAACATAATATGCGCGTGCACACACACACACACACACACCTCCCAACTGCGGAGGCCATCTGTGCCACAGGAAGGCAACAGCTTCGCTCAGTATTTCCTCTCTGTGTTAGCCAGCAATATACCCAATGCATTTCCTCACTCCCTGCTATTGGGCCAAGCAGTAAGACTCTAGTCTCTTAAGCCAGTCTCTCTGAACAGTTGTGTATAGATTGTGGACAGAGATGGTAGTAAAACCTCAGGGCTGTAGTAGCCTGAGGCTATTTTTAGCCAGTTTGAGCTCTAACAGATAACAACTAAACAGTTCACACAAAGCAAAGAGAGAGAGATCACATAGTCATGCACACAGAGCGAGTGAGAGAGGGATATTGCACACACACACGCACACACAGCAAAGAGAGAGGCAGATCACACACTGACAAACACACACATAGCACAGACCGAGCAAGAGCGGTGCTGGGGAGCTAAGGGAATTTCTGGGGGAGGAATATAATGAACAGCTTTAGGCATAGGGGAAAGAGAGACAGAGAGAGAGAGAAAGAAGACGAAGGGGTGGGGTACAGAGAGACTGACGTTTCTTGTTTACAGAGCTACTTGAGAGATTCCCTGAAGAGCTGGAGTCGTAGTGAGTGGGCCTGCCAACGTGACTACATTAATGCTCAGTACAGGGCCTCTTTGCAAACGCTCTCTGATGCAGTGTGCATGTATTCTCTGTGCGTCTGAGCAAACATAAGTGTGTATACACACATTTGCAAATGCTGTCAAAGCCACTCAGACGCTGGGGAAAGAAGCACAGGACAGACGCATGTGAACGTAAACTTCCATCTGAATGTGAATATGTGAGCGCACACTATACATAAACACGCTGGCAGTAAATATTGGCACTTGGGTGCCGCGTGGGACGTTGCCCCTGCTCCAGCTCTGATCCACGGAGAGAAGTCGTCTCCCTGCTCCCTCTCTGCTCTCCCACTCAGGTCATCAGAGGAAAGCGTGAGTGACTCACGGCTCCAGAATGAGGTTAAAGCTTCGGCGTGATCACCTGATAAAACAGCAACGCACTGCCGTTCCCCGCACAACACTTTGGGATGCACCGTTTTGATTTCAGACCTGCATTATCACACCCCTGTACAATCGTACACACACACACACACCTCTATGATCACACACACACACATCTACAACACCACACACTTTTACAACCATACATCTCCAGGACACAGATGGCATAGAAAAGCTACAGCAATAAGATTTTATGTTTCTGTAAAATGATTATTAGTTTATTTAAGAGGTAATAACGTCAGCTTCTACAGTGCAGAATGGAACATGACAGAGAGCAGAAAATTAATACTATGAAAAGATAAAAACAAACTATAGGAGACAAGGGAAAACAGAGAGGTGAAGACTGATGATGTACAGCAAACACACTCCCATCATGGACATCATGGGATTCATACAGCGATAGTCTAACTCTGCCCAACCATTCATCTGCACCATCTGCACACATAAGAATATCGTCTCGGATCATGTTTCCTGGTTATTGTGGTATAATCCCGGAACTTTTGTCCACAAATACACGTCTGTATGTGTATATTTCTGTCTTCTAGATTCATGGTGCACATGTGACATTTTGAATGATTTGTACTCATCTCATCGTGCTGGTCTGTTGCTGTAACCCAGCTGTATGTGTGATGTGTGGATCTGTGGTTCAGAGCTAGTAGCTACACTGTACTAGCAGCTACACAGGCTGCACAACCGGTAGTACAAGTAGCTCACATGGGTAAGGTTGATGACAGACCTACAATGTCAGTCATGCCTCCATTCAAACTAAGGTGTGCCCCAGTGGACAGAATACGCTATTAATAATATAAAATGCCGGTCTGGTGTGACAGATAGAAGACCAGACACACTGAACAAAGAACGGGTGACACTGAGACAGAACAGAAGAGAACCATTCTGCTATCAGTAGGAACATGGCGTCCCTGGCTTTGTGTACACCTCCCAAGAGCCTGAACACACAGGTTAACAAATCACTTAAACCGGCCTAAGAAACGATGCTCACAAACTCTGCCTCTGTCTGTATGCAGGCGTGTGTGTGTGTGTACACAAGTGTAATCAGAGAAACAGGAAGAAAAAGATCTTAGAAAGAGAGGGATAAAAGTCTGCGTGCGCACACATACACATTCAAACAAGTGTGAATGAAAGAAATAAACAGTGAGATCTTAGAACAAGGGAAAATGAGTGTGTGTCTGTATCTACAGGAGAAGGCTTTGTTTTGAGTGAGGTCAGTAATCTTCCTGCCTAAGTTGTGGCCTCGAAGAGTACCACAGGAATTTTAATGGAGTCCCAGTACATTCCTCAAGACAACATGCATTTTGACTACACCCCAGCCCCCTCTATCACCCACTCATGCTCGCTCTCGCTCTCTCTCTCTCTCTCTCTCTCTCACACACACACGTATGTCTGTATCCCATTAAATCATGTACACACACAGCAGAGAAGATCCTGTCCATGAGGCCCAAATCACAAGCCCTCTTCCTGCCTGCTTTGTGGTGTCACTGTGAAAGTTGTTCCCAGGACACGCTGCAGAAGACGGGTTCCTCAGCTAACGAAACCATTCACACTGCGCAAGAGCAACGGAAATCTGGGGCACTAAAATGATATCCTCTATAAAATATGCTTTCTGTTGCGTAATACATTCCTATTAGTCCAGTGAAAAGAAAGAAAGAAAACAACCATGCTTGGTACATAAAGACAAATAGCCTATTCTCAACGGAAAAAACATGCTGTGCGCATATCTACACCTTTAGTACAAGACTGCCACTAGAACAATTTAACTTATTATTATTATTATTATTATTATTATTATTATTAATATTTCACCTAAAGGCAGAACCGCCTACTAGGTAAGACATTAGGCAGCATTGCGCACAAAATTCACAGAAAGAAACCTTAACGGCCTTAAAGTAACAGTTTCGTAAACACTGCCACCTGCTGGCAAAGCTGAATATCCATTCAGGCATTTTTACACAAGTGACGTACTAGCAGCAGCTGAACCTGCACCTCAGCGGCCAGGAACAGGTGCAGCGGTGGATTGGAGGGGAAGGTATCTGCTCTGTGACTGGGGTCGAGCTGCAGTTGCTTTCCACACCAGGCAGCCTGGTCACCCAAACCAAACCACACACCTGTTGTCAGTACAGATTTCTGTGTGACAAACATCAGGCTACACCTCTGGTGTCCCCGTTCTTACAGTTAAACATGCTTAACTATACATATGTTTTGGGTAACTCATTTGTCCATATTTTATACAAAGTGTAATTATATACAACATTTGAGTGGGCTTACAAAAAGCAAGCCAATGTTGTTAATTTTCCCCAATGTAGGACCCTTTTTACACATACAATCACATTTTTTTCAATTATAATAACTGTTTCAGAATGTTCAAAAGAAGAAGGACAATACGAGGAGCATCTGTAACAGTAAAGGACACTGTGTGAGGTTATAAGCTTTGTCATTTAACCGTGACCATGAATTAGCAGAACTTGTGTGGCTGGTTTGATATCATGGTGCCAAACACAGCCTGAGCCATAATTTAGCTCGGAACAAACCCTTTACTGCCATCTCAACTCATGGTCTGTGACTCCCTCAAGGAGAGAAAATCTGTAGTGACTAACTGCACTGAGAAATACCAGCGCTGTTAAGCTTTTGTAAAAGGACTTTGTAAAACAGTGTTTGAGAAACAGGTGTGGTCGCTGTGTTTGACGATATACAGTTGTTACACTGACATGGTTGTGCTTACTAGAAAAGAAAAGAAAAAAAAAAACGGTTCCACGCCATCCCACATGATAAACTTGATTATCTACACAAAGAAGAACTGGTGTCAAACTGCCCAACGTGTCTGACTTCCAAAGAGATATATTAATACAGAAGAGACCTAGGCCAGAACCACTATTATTCACTTCAAACAGAGAAGCTCTGAATTGCACCAAGAGAAATTATGCTTTGCTGTTATAAATTCACTCTGGGCAGAGGACATTAATCAGTGAGTTACACAGCCTACTGAAACAGCACATGGAAATGTCCCACACCAAACAGAAGGCAGAGTGACTCTGTATATTTAAGACACAGAGGACAGAGGTACTCTGTATATTACTTAGTCGGTAGAACCATGTGATGCACGTTTTGAGTACCTGCATAAAGAGCAAAATAACAACAATAATTCCCCAACTAAACTCAGGCCGTGTCCACACAGACCACAATGCAGAAGGACTATTTCAATAACAATGCTTCAGCATGTTCGAAATTCCTGAATATCCATAATGTTAAAGGCTCCATTTGTGTGTAAAAAAAATTTAAATAAATAAATAAGGCAACTACCTGATCAGTACATACGAATATGCTCACAAATGGAGCACAATCTTTCTGAGAGGGCTTATACGTAATGAGCTGGCTGTAGGGTTCTGAATCAGCTGCTTGCCTGGGCTTGTGTACATTCATGTGTAAGGACGCAGGCCCTCATCAGAATCAGCACTGCACTCTTATACACTGCACAGATCCACAGCAGCGCCACTTGCCTTGAGCAGTGTCAGAACTGCACGGATCCACAACAGCGCCACCTGCCTTGAGCAGTGTCAGAACTGCTGCGTGTATAACGGTGCAAGTGGCAAGTCAGGGTTTCTGAATCATGGGTTTCACTAATGGCATCAGTTAAACCTGTTATTTGCTATATGTGATATATTCGAGGATGAGATTTGAAATGCTATCAGTACTTGTTAGAGTTGATGTTCTAACACTCGTACTGACAGATGCACACACTAGAACAGTTCAAATGGTGCAAATTTAATACAGCCGGACAAATCAACATCTATACTCATCACTTCTTAACTCACATTCACACATGCATGCACATCATACTCACTCCTCATGGCGCAAGTCACTGACTGTTCTGTCCAGTGAGATCATTTCACTGGCCACCATGTTGAAGCCGAACTCTTTAATGCTGGCTTGGGCTGAGTCCTTGTACTCTGGTCCAAGCACGAAGGGCTTACTGCCCTCACCTGGACCCTCAGGGACTCCAGGAGGCTCCGGCTCCTTGGGCTCAAAGTTACCCAGGGTTCCTCTCTGCAGGACTGGGTCAGAGTACACGTTGGTTTGGGGTTTGAACGTCACATACTGCTTCTGAATAATCTTCTGCTGGTCCTGGTCCCTAAACTTGGGATTCAGCTTGTCGACCCCGTGTCTCTGACGAATGGAATCCAGGTCCACCTCCAGTCCTTCAACATGGGGCCACGGGACAACGGGTTTGAACTTGTCCACTACTTCGTTGTCAACATTGGGCGGGATGTTTTGAGCATGTCTTACCTCCTAAAATAATAGAAATGTGGACACTGTGAATTAAAAGGGTTTTCCAAAGGGCTTCATAAGCAACACACATGTAGCTACACACAGGGAGAGAAGAAAAAAAAATGTAAAAAGCAATTCATGCAATATAAACTGTAGAATTCACACTAAAATAACTGACACAGGAACTTAACAGCAACTAAACGTTTAAGTCTTTGCAGACTTTGCAGACGGGGTTGAAAAATAAACTCATGTAACCTGTTCCAAGGAGTGTTCCTATAGACTAGCACTGCGTTCATGACACGAATAACAATGTGCTGTCAAAACTCTGCCACGTGTCACTGAATAACGCCAGGAAACCGCTGGCCGTTTAGCATAAAGAGGGTTTTCTTTATACGTTTGGTCTCCAACCACTTTACATACGACCTCTACTTTTGGAGGTAATAAAAATGACAGAAATGTATGGCAGTCATTAAGAGAGTGATGCAGTAGTGGCCTGGCTTTCTTATTCAATATCTCTTATTACAATTTATCCAATAAGTATTTTTTCTCAGTATATCAACAACGAATGTTATTTCTTGTCTGCATTCATTGTAATTTTATTACATAAAATACGCGACATATAGCCAACAGCATAGCCAGAAGACTTCCGGGTTGTTACCCTAGTCATGCAGATTCATACTGTGGACATTGTTGTTGGCTAACTAGCTAGCTAGCACACGGGCCAGTTCAAATTAAGCAATAGAACTGTTATATAGAATAAAGCTACTTGTGGTTATTTAAACAGCAGTAAAGTGCGTATTCTAGTAGTATTTTGGCAGAGAATAGTTTGGCAATGAGTCTAACTAAAAAATATAGGTAGCTAGCTAGCTAGCTATCTCCATGACAACGACTCTGGTTAGCTTAACATCCCAGCCAGTATTGATGCTAGTTAGCTAAACTAGCTATCTAGCCAAGAGTGAACTGACAAATGGCTACAATCGGCGATTCGACAGGTACAAGAGATAAAAAAGTAGTTGCTTAACAGTACAGAAACAGAAATAATTGAATAAATAAGTCACCCACCAGTTTGGCAAAGGGGTTGTCGTCGCCTGGTTTTGGTGATAAGGAGGACCAAAGCAAAACCAGTCCCAAAAATGTACCTATTACCAATATACTTCGAAGAATAAATCCAACTTTTAACCTCATTGTGAAGTTGTGCTGGCAGAAAACTAATGAATTGCTAGCTATCCAGAGCTAGCTAGCTAACATTAAATGCTTCTCAGCCCCCCGCCTGGCTCCCCGGGTCACGCTCCGGTTCCTCCGCTCTAAGATTGCAGGGCTTCTCTATTTGAATCCGACGTCTCTTTAACGATAGTCTTTCCTGCGCTGTCCTTTGGAACAGCCACGCCACCAATCTTGCCGAAGCTGTCTTACTACAGCCACACTAGAAAGAGATGACTATGTGCCACGCAGACTTACACCTCAGCACACACGGATCTTTTTAAGACACGCGGATGTGTAGAAAGGCTGCCTTGGCTGGTCACCGATAATCAGTGTAAGAATCCATTCAGAACACAACATATAGATACATGCCAAATATCAGTCTAGGTTTTGCCCCAGTCTCTTTCTGCAACATTGTCTATGTTTTAAGGGTGTGCGAGGGGAGATGAAATCAAGTTAATCATTTCGAATACATAGTAATAATAATAATAATAATAATAATAATAATAATAATAATAATAATTAATCAGTTGGCAAGGGTGTACATGCTTCCTTTTTATTCAGTATTTTTCCTTGTGTGGTTTATAGGAGTATGGGATTAGATGTACTTTCACTTTGTAATATTCAAATATTCTTAAGTTACATACTCCCTTTTAAAACATTTGGTTACCATTGCTGTGATAAGGTGGCAAGATGCTTTCGAGAGGAATTAAGTAGGGTAAATCACAGATAATGCTTTGTGCCAGTTTCCATGATGTCTTTTTTCTTCGTTTTACTATCAAAATGTACACTGTGGTTTGGGGAATGACATGCAAAACAGTGCTGTCTGTTTGGGACTTTTGTACGTCTGAATAATGCCGAAATCATAAAAGTTGTCCTTGTAAAGGCTCTTCAGCAGCTGTGTAAGCAAAGCGATTAATGCACATGAAAAGCATGCTTATGTAAATGCTTTCTGTATATACAGGCTTCCTGAGCCTTTTATGGTCTAATAATTCGTTTTTTTATATTAATTTAATTCATATCTTGAGAAAAGTGGTTTGTGTTTAAAAAACATCTTTTTTCAAGTTACAGATAACAGGTGCTTGCACTGACGACTATTTTGCATATATTCAGGTCCATGCCAAACAGGAAGTCACTACTTAAAAAAAAAATACAGAGTATACTGTATTTTACTACTATTTTACTACTTTCTACTGTAGCTTTAAGAGAAGACAATGAAAGTCTGGGGTCGAAATTTGAAAAGGCAAAGGAACAATACGTGTTCTTTATCTGTATTTCTGAACTTGGCATTGTGTAAAACACATTGCTTGTACTATGAAGGAAGCAGATGGACGTCAGACTGGTATGGTCAAGTGAGCGACTTCTAGTGTAGACGTGCAGTGTATTGGTTCGTCATCAGTTTAGTTCAGTACTGGATTGAAGTAAACGGACAATTTCAGGAGTTAAGTTAAACCTGATAGCTCTGATAAAACAGCAGATATTTAGATGACATGTAGTTGATATGATATGTTCAGTGATTTGGTATGTGTTGGGTGGCTGCGCTGTAGGTTACATTTGTTTCCATATCTCCATGAACCGCACCTTTCCCAGTGACGTTCATTGTCATACTTTGCTCTGTGCGTCATAATGTGCCTAAATGTAGATAATCGGTATGAAGCATCAAACAATACTTTTTCACTTTGCAGCAATAATGACAATTTTGTGTTCCTGAATAATTGGAGTTAGCGCTACTTTTATAGAATAATAAAATCGCGCCAAGCGGGTGTGACTTTGATTTGATTCCAGTGTTGCACTATATATGCATTGTAAATATCTACTGACTGTTATTAAAAGCAAGACATTATAGCTTATATTTCGGCAACATACAGTTATGTTCGCATGTTGTGAGGTTCCGTAGTCATGTTCTGGGGTTCCGTAGTCAATGCTTTGGCCGATGCATGCAGTTTATGGTAACTGGTAAACACGTGTATGAAGCAGACTGAGCTATATTATATTTACGAGTACTTTTACTTTTAGTATTTCTTTTTACCAGACATTCAGTAGAGGCTTAACTTTAATCATTATAAATAATAATAAAAAAAAACTGTTTCCATTGCAAATACTGTACATGCATAGTTCAAACTTCACAGCTCCGTACCCAAAAGTGGTCTGGAGCTGATCAATCATTCTGGTGCACCAGGAACACTACGTGACTGTAACTGCGCCGAACTTCCAAGAACCTGTCCCACTCATGGAGAGTCCAATTACAGTTAAACTTGGTATACAGCTTATATATTTAAGTCTGGCACCGACTATGCAAGGAGGATATTATATCTGCAAAATGGAGTCAGATGTCAGCACACATTTGACAGGCTTAGCATGGGTCAAGACACGTGAAGCTCAAAATGGTACGTCAGGCACACTCTATAATATATGTTCAGGGTTACATGGGAATTGGCCACCAGGGGGCACTACATACAGTATATTTTCAAACACTTATAGTAGTCTATATTATTTAACACAACCACAAAAATTGGAATCAGGTAATTCAGCTCCGTGAGACAACCCACTTTGCCTCTTTCAGTGTTTTTCTAAATATTACAGTTTTTGCGCAATTTACAATTATTTATAAACAGCATTTTTCAAACTAGTCCAAGGCATTTCAAACTTGGTCGCACTGCTATCAGTCTCAAAGTAAATAAAAAAGTGAAACTTTTAGTAGAGTGGATGCTGCATGTCAATGGATGAAACTCCTCCACACAATCAATTGCTTAAAACTGTAGAAGGAATCATAAGATCGTGCCTACATGCTTACTACAAATTTACTACATGCTAATAACATTACATGAATAACTACGTTTGGTACGAATTGGCCTCTGGGGCGCATTATAATGATTTTTGGGGTGAAAATAAGACCAAACTTAAATATTTCTTGCTTTGTTTAAAATAAAATAACACAAAAGCCTTCAGGACAGGCACCTTTCTTACTACACATCTGCATCTAAATTACGTGTGAATCAACAGTCATATTGATTCGTTTCTATTTTCAATAAACCATAAGAAATTGACAACACTTAGTTCACTCTCCACCAAACTTCACATACTTGTTCAGAACAACTAAGGGCTCCGCTAAACCTGTTTCTCTCTGATTTGATGGAATTTACTGGAATTTTATGGTATATTACAACAAAACTTGCACTACTTGCTAGATAGTCCTTAACACGGGGATAGACGCTTGCTGCTATAGTTTTACATGTCTAATGCTGCTTTAATTAAATATGGATAATTTTGAAGCCAGGTAGTTGTCGAAGTAAAAATTATAATGACCAATCACAATATTGTAAAAACAGCAAGTAACATTTCTCAATAAAATCATAAGTATATGGTAAACTTTAAACTTCAGAATCTTGCTTGTGTCTTGCAGTCTTCTACAGTTTGCACGGTGTGTATTATGCGTATAATCCATCAACAATGTAGAAGTCCGTGCAAAATGGCCCTTGCCGATAACGCTAGAGGGCCCTCGCCGATAATAGGTTAGTGGTTTTCCTTTAAATGTTGTTCGGTAGGTTTGTTAAACATATTAACATAATGCCGAAGTTCTCGATTTATTGTGTGTATTTGGGCTATAAAACTATAGGAAAATTATAAATGCAGCTATAATGTCTTAAGTACCAAATTTAGTTAATTAGCTATCTATATGATTGTCGTCACTGTTAAATCCGCCTCCTGGCCGTGGAAACCTTATTCAGCACCAGTAATATGGAAGTAATAGAGATTACCGTTAGCTAGCTAGGTAGGGTTTTCATTCTGACATTGTTTTACATTAACATTTGTCATTATTTAGGAATGTGTGTGGTTTTTGGTAGATAGCTATACAAGTTATAATTTTAAGTTCTCATGAGTTTTCCTCAAAACGAATGCATTACTTAGCTAGCTAGCTAGCTAACTAGCTAGCCCAGCAAGAGTGCTAGCCTATGGTAGGCCAATCTTTCTGCATTAGCTAGTTTTTAAACTGAATGATTTCAAATAACCTGCGGCTATTTTAAGCGTTACGGAGTCGTCGACAGCTAGACCTGGACAACGAGGTAATGCTCAAATAGATCAAACATCTGGAAAAATAACTTCACTAAGTTTGCCGTTAAAACATGGGGGGTTGAAATTGATCTGCTTCCTTGCTAGTTACATTTGCACAGTTTGTGGTACGAAGGTTAAAGTGCTTGTGATTCTTATAATTTATGCTTCATGTAAAACTATAATTTATTGCCGAGCAGCCCATGGGTTGTCTATGGAAGTAAAGTTAGCAAAGCTAGGTAGCTCTGTAATATTACGAGTTAGCCAGCTTACTAATGGTAGTCATAGGTCAAGGGATGAAAAGCAATTCATTATCTAGAGATCGTTATTCTGTTAACTATGCTGGGTAGTTTTCATTTACTCGATGTTTTCTCCCCAGCTGTTGACTTCAGCTGCAGAAATTGTCTTGGAATGGATGAGATTTTGTCCTGACATTGCAACCTACAAGTTTACTACCTTATATTGGAGGGATGGTGAAGTATTTTTTCAGCGAGACGGACATAAAAAATTCATGGGACCAAGTTTTCTCTGCTTTTTGGCAGAGGTATCCCAATCCATTCAGGTATTTCATCCTACGCGTTTTTTATTTTGAAGTAGAGATTTCTTTCTTTTGGACGTTCAGTATGTTTTTTGTGTACTATGTCGGGCTGAATTTCTCCTTATAATGCTGATCTTAATTTATTCCAAGACTCAGTGTCTAGAAATAGGTCACTAACGTGTTAGTCCATTTTCAGATTGTCAAAACGAGCATTATTGATGTGTCCAGACGGAACTAGGGGAGCAGTAGGTAATGAGAAGTTAACAACTGTCGTCCATTTACAAACTTCGTGTGGATCGTTTAGCACCAGACATGTAGTTTTTGATCTTATCGTTTACATACCTGAAGACGGTTAAACTATGGGCATAGCTTTGAATTACTGGTTTTCCTTTTGATAGCAGTGGATCAGGGTTTTTTTTTTTAAGAGAAGGAGAAGAATTCGGCATCTTCTCTTAAGATTTTTCCATCTAGTAGGCCTTTTAGAAAATGGCAGTGCAGAGATGTATGTTGAGAGAAGGGGAACAGGAGTGTAAAGTGATATCTTGTGTCGGGCAGCACACACGTTCTCACGGAGGATGTGGTGTTTCGCATGGTAACAGTGGACCATCACCTCATCACACGGCGTCTCCTCACCAAGACCAACAGACTTCCTCGCTGGGCTGAACGGTTCTTCCCGTCCACTCTGTCACGCTGCGCCTTTATTCTGGAAGATTCTATAGTGGACCCCACAAACAAAAGCCTCACCACATACACCTGGAACCTCAATCACACCAAGTTGTTGGTAATAACCCCCCCCCCCCCCCCCACACACACACACACACACACCTCTACAGCAACCCTGCAACCTTCTGTATACGCCCACACATGCTGTAGTTTCCTATCGCAATGTTCCGGTGAGATTAAGATCACGTTCAAAGCTGATGCCGCCCTTTAAACCAAGTGTACCTGCTTTTCTTCTCCAACGAGGTTTGTGCACTAGTTAAGTCTGAGGTCACCAGTTCATTTGTGCACTAGTTAAGTCTGAGGTCACCAGTTCATTTGTGAGACTGGTGAGACGATCTCCTCTGCTGATCTTCCACTTGGACTCCAAGTCTTAGAAGCTCAGCCACATCTCTCAAATACTATTTTCACATTTACACACCCCCAGTGCAATCTGCTGCTCTGATTTCCTGCATACACTCTCCTCATCAGGAAGTTTGTCTCACAGTAGCTCATGGCCATGGCACACAATCTCTTACATTCACACAAAACTACACACTTCACAAGCTGTCTCACACATATATATATATATACTTGCCCATATCGTATGTCCAAACAGACATGTAGTTTACTGCTCTAGTTTATATTCAGCATGGGTGGTTTCCAGGCTACGGAGTACCAGGAAAATAATTCACAAATGTGGAAGTCAAGAGTCTTTTCCATTGTATTTAAAGCAACATTACATATTTGTCATCTTCATGGTATTTAAAGAAACATAATGCGGCTTTGCTCACAGTGATTCTGTGTGTGTGTGTGTGTGTGTCTGTAGTCAGTTGAGGAGCGCTGTGTTTTTCGAGAATCAGTAGATCCATCATGGACTCATTTGCAGCGAGAAGCCTGGATCTCCTCGGATGTGTTTGGATTCTCCCGAGCCATCCAGGTTACAATACACACCACACATGCATCTTACACTGCACAGAACTACACAACACACATCTACACACCACACATACTCCTACTCTCATATCTACATACACTTTGTACTTCAAACATGCAACACACATTTTACACCATACACAACTACCCACCAAACTACCCAGCTACATGCCCCACACAGATTACCCAATAGAAACAATTACCCAGATACATACCTCACATAGATTGCTTAATCTTAGGCAGCTGCACACCATGTATCCATCTGTATTCCTGTGAATTCACATCCCATATACTGTTTAATTTACGATTAACATTTAATACCCAGCCTACATAGATGTCTGTGATCAGAGGGGACGTGTTATATTTATCTGCCCCTCAGTGGCTCTTTTGTGATGTGCTTGTGTGGAGTTGTTTGCTGTGATGTGTGTGTGTTGTGGTTACCATGGTGTGTGTGTGTTGTGGTTACCATGGTGTGTGTGTCTTTTTTTTTTTTTTTTTTTTTTTTTTTTTGTTGGGTTTTGTTTTTTTTTTTTTTTTTTTTTTTTTTTTTTTTTTTTTTTTTTTTTTATTTTTTTTATATTTTTTTTTTTTTTTTTTT
>JAOYMR010000008.1:19919263-19929839 GCA_025802075.1 Tenebrosternarchus preto | reverse complement strand
AGGTCTGGGTAAATAATTGTCCTTTATCTCAAAACAATCACAATGGATATATAGCGTTTTGGAAAAGAGCTCTTCATTTGTAGTTCAATTCCCTTGCTCAAACATTCTGTAGTGCATTTTTTTCCTCTGTGTTTTCTGCAGTGTAGTACAGATAGATGCTCATTAGACTAAATGGTAATGGGGCATTATACCTACACATTGCTCCACATGTGCTCTCTGTTGATATTCACTACCACCACTGACTTCTCTCACATATCTGGTAGTGTCATGTCCTGTGTTTTGTTCTAATTGTACACCGGAGTGTGTTTGGAAGTGGCCCGAGGCCGACGTGCTCGAGGGGTCTCTGCCTGCTTATCGTGGGAGAGGCAGTTTGAAAGTCTGCGTTCTCTAACCGTACTAATGGAGCAACCAGGTCTGAACATGCACTCAGACACACAAGGGGGACAAACTTGGATTTAAAAAAAAGAGAAAATCTTGTAATGGGATCGCAATGTAAAGAATCTTCTCGGGGGGGGTGGGGAAGTCCAATATGTTCAGGCTACTGGTTGAAGAGATCACGTCTGGCTTGTAGAAGCTCATGTTAGTGAGAGGTTTGAGATTCTGGGAGAAGTCCTGGGATTGAACTTGTCCTTAGTGACTCTCGCTGTGTGGGCTTTTGCAATTGGAGCTTTTAAATCGAGAGTTCGACATGCCGGCTTACGACGCATCAGTCGCATTCAGCGCTTTTGAGAAATGAACCCTACTGAGGTCATGACTCCACCTGCACCACTCAAACACCACTTAAAAGTTACCATGCTCTTTTCAGGCGGTTCAGACATTGCCCCCTGGGTTTCACATAAATGATTCCAGTCTGATATTCTCACAGCGAAACTGTAAGCATGTCCGAGAGCATGAAGGGACATAGGAAGGAACTGGTTGTGGCTAGAGAGAGCTTGGGCTCACTGTTTACAGACTCAGTGGATGTGGTTTCACTGGGTCCTTTCCAGTAAAACTCATCTTGTGAAGAAACGAAACCATAGTTGGTTAAGCTTCCTGGATGTATCTGTAAGACTTAGAAGCAATAACGTGCGACAGATTCTCATGTTCCCTGACAGACTTTGAGAGAGCGAAGCATGTGATTCGAGAAGCAGAGAGTCTGTGCTTCAGTTTCCTCCGTCATCTCTATGGGTAGGTTATTACGAGTCCAAGCACATTTCATGAATGTGCCTTTGTTTGAGCTTCTTCACTAGGGCCCACTGCGGATCCTCTGGGTTCCCGGTCATTTCTCAGCACTGAGTGCGTGGCAGCCGCCGTGCCCAAGCTGGACAGTGTGCTTCAGCGGTATTTCTGTCGTTCCTCAGGTGACGTGCACCAGCGACCACCCCAGCCGGCCATGCGGGAGGCAAAGGAAGCACAGAAGCACCCGGCCCCTGCGGCGAACCCTCAGAAACCCCAGCAGTACGTCTGATGACCACGAACATGCGTGATCCTCAGCTGAACAATCGCAGACAAAGACTACCAACACACATCTGCCATGTGCTCGGTTCGAGCCATATTGTGATTAGCTAGCAGGCTGTGAGGTTGCTCTTCTCTCTGTGTGTCCGGTATAATTTCATGCCTACCATGTGTTTCTCTCTCGTGTTCTTCCAACTTCTGAGACTTCAGGTATGAACCCCCAACCCCCGTCTGTCTGACGTGAAAACCTCTCGACCCTGAACCTGTACTAATCATCACTGTAGAACAGCGCATGTGCTGTCGTATCAGATTATGCAAAGAAAATTTCAATTGATGAAATATGGTGGAAATGCTGCCTTTGTGAATCTCTGGCCTTAGTTTGGACCTGCTGAGCGTTCATCTGTCACCTGAAGGCCACTGTGGTCTCTGCGTCTTTTACACACAACTCGTGCTGTTTTTTTTTTTTTTTTTTTTTTTTAAACATTCTTAGCTCCTTTTTGGAGGTGGGTTTGTAGAAGAACTTGCTATTATTTCTGCGTTTTATAATTTAACTGATTTAACTGATGAACGTGCTGTTCTAATATTGAATAATGTTCTTTCAATAAATATTAACATCTCATGGTGAGTCTGCTAATAAATACATTAATTCAGTTTTTATGATCTTGAGCACTAAGAGAATGTGGAAGCCAGACACTGCAGTGTGCATATGGGTAGCAGGTTCTTGCTTTGAAACTTTTTTCTCGTGTCTAAAATGCAGTTATATAATTTCACATCTGTATAAAAAATTCAGTGAAATTATGAAAAATGATCTCTACATTTAATGGCCCCTTTATTAGACCTACCTGCCTTATAAGTAGGATTTATATGTGTATAATTAGACATATCTTTTGCTATTCATCAGGTACCCTCTAGTGCAATATTTAGGTGCAGGAGGTTTTTCAGTGCAGCATTAACACTGGCTGGGTAGATGAACACCAGCTCCACACCCGCTGTTAGCTGCAGTCGCTCTGGGAGTTTTCCATGTGCCAGTGTCTACTGGACTCAGTGCTCCACATGGATGGTGACTGAATACTAAGTATAAAATGAAGGATGTCTTCACATGCTACAACCAGCAGGGGGCACTAGTTTTAAAAATGAGTGCCACTTTGTTTTGGAAAACTTTAGTGTAAATCTATTGAGTCATTTAACCTTTGTTGAGAGAAGTCTAATTTGCTTCACATGTAATATTTTCATAACACAAACATTGTTTTAAAACAAACAAAAAATCTGTGCTAATCAGGGACCAGACACCCACATGTATAAAACATTTTTAATTATTTATATTACAATGAAAGAATACACAATACCTTTAAGTGTGTGCTAGTACACAGCCAGCACCAGGTACATATGTATACACAAACAAAAAAAAACTTATAGCACATCTGAATGCTATTACACATCATCTACAAGGAAATATATTCACAGGCCTCTGGCACAGAGCCCTCCCACATCAGGGTCATCCTGCCCCTGGCCCCGCCCCCAGTGACCCCCCCGCACCTCCCAACTTCATGTCACTCAGATTTCTAAATGCTTCACCTAATGGGCACGGCGATGACTTCCTCAACAGAAACATAGACACAAAGGCAGCAAATAACAAAAACCAAAAGCCTCTATACGTAAAAACTGTTGATCTGAAATTACTTGGGGGGGGGGGGGCTGACTAGGTGCAGAATAAATTAGCAGGAATCTGATTTAGGTGGAAGGCATCAGGAAAGGATTCTTCATCTCACAGAGTGTCACTACATGGATCCCTCCTGCTCCCTCCCCGACTCACTGGCCCTGTGTGATACAGGCCTGTGAGAGCGGATGGTGTCTGTGCTTCAGACTGCCATCCTTCACTGTGGTCTTTGGCAGAGAGGCCGTGGTTCCCAGCTGCTGCAGCACATGCAGACCAGGCAGCAGAGACAAGATGGCTGGGCCGTGCATCTTCCCCGGGACGGGACGGTGTGTCCGGGGCTCCCTCGGACCCGGGCCTCCCTCGGACCCGGGGCACCCTCGGACCTGGGCCACCCTTGGACCCGGGGCTCCCTACCCTCTGAGCTTAGCTCACACTGCCAGGCCTGATGTTGTGCCTCCACACATTTTAGTGTTCAAAATCTTTCCCCAAAACCACTAAGGCATCTTAACTACAATTATGTTAAAGCTTTCAGTAGCGCATCAAAGAAAATAAAACAACAGAAGTGTCATCAGGCTGGTGTTAAACAATGACATCAGCATACATACACACGCACAAACACACTTATGAGCTCCGTTTGACTTGATGTCACCTTGATGATGCTACTGAAAACTGAAATCTCATATCTGGCCCACAACCCTCATTCTGAAAGATCCAAACTAACATCACAGCTAATGGGAGGTTCTGTGCAAGAGGTCTTTTTTTCCATTTACATTTTACTCAGTTGTTCTGTGTCCAACAAACTGAAAAGGGACAATTTTGCTACCAACAGTCACACATTTCCTTGACATGAATGTAAACTCTTCATGAAAAAGTAGCTTTTTTTTTTTAAAGAAAAAAACAAAGAACTGCTCCCTCCTTTCAGGACTGCAACAGACTGGTGAGGTAAAACCAGAAATAATACCAGAAATGTCAGAGTTGGTCACAAAGTGCCCCACAGAATCCAGAGCTCCTGTTTGCACTCAGACTTCACCCATTAAAAATGAAAGCACGGGATGTTTATATTGCTGCGATTTGTCTCCTTCAGCGGCCATGGAAGTTGTCCTTTCACACAAATCTGAATGCAGTTCGACCTTCGTCTCCCCATCGTGATGGTTAGGTGTAAGGGCTGGGTAGGAGGAGCCGGTCCTACATCAGTGTCAAAGACGTCTTGGAGCACCTCCTGCGAGCAGAGGGACTGACTCCCACAATGCCCCTGGGTACATGTTAACACTAGGAAGGGAAGTGGCACTGGGAGAAGGCCTAGGGGGAAGAGCTCCAGCTGCCATTAATGATTGATTATGTCGCTCTTCTCCCAGCGTCTTCCTCTTCATCATTAAGAGAACATCAGAAAAGTGAGACTGAAAGGACTACAGTGAGAGGCTAAGGTCCTGCAGCCGTGCCTCGCCTTGCCTCCAGGGGGCAGTAGGGTGACGGAGCTGCCCGTAAGACTGGGACGGACGGCAGGGTAAAAGGAGGGAGTCTTCATCCTGGCCATAACCACTTAACGCCAGACTCCCAGTCAGCTCCTCACCCACCCGTTTTTGGAAACGGTGTGGAGCGAAAGGCCTGCCTGCTTGAGAGGCCTGAGAATGGACACTGGGGAGTGTCTGGGGAGAGTCGACCTGAGTAGGGCTCAAGGGAAGGGAGTAGGGGATAGGCAGCAGGGGGAGGAATGGGACCTGACAACAGTCACCAAGGCACAGAATGACAGTGGGAGATCAGAGCAACACTAACCATCTCCCCATGACATGCTTGGCCTCCTGTCTTGTCTATCTCATATATAGATATATATATCTATTTTTTGTCTTTTACTTAGGAACATTTAGGAAAATATAATACAAAATTTAATACAGGAAAGATAGACTACACTTGCTAAAATCACTTTTAGTGATCTATAGCTTTTTTTTAATGCACATTTTTGTTTATAGTCTTTTCTTGCTTTTTTTCAGACCTGTCGCTGTAGACTTGTCAAGTTTTATTTTTTAGTTTTTTTTTTTTTTGTATTTTATTTATTTTTTTCTCAGAAGGTCTGAGGTGCCAAGCTCTAAAGGTCGCGGTAGATTGGGGTTAAAAGCCTACGTTAAGTGCTTCCTGTCCATAGTGAATACTGAACACTGCATTGCAAATGTACTTCTGAACTACCCAAATGAATACATTATACTGGTCTGTTTTGCAATGCCCAAAGCTCCTGTGAAATCAGTTACATATATTCTGTAAAGATAAAGTAAAATTGTACAAATTTCAGAAAAGGTGAAACGACAGTAATGGTGTAATCTCTTTTCAACTATAAACTTCCACACCATCAGAGCTGGCTCGTATTATGGAGTTGTTTGTTTTCCGTTTGTTGATTTCTCTAAGATTCATTCAGTTTTGACCTGTCAACCGAGTGCTGGTAGCAAACCCAGCACGTGGGGCGGTGAACGCACCCACTGCGGCCCTTCGTGTCGGAGCAGGAGAGAGAGGGGGCTCTGCACGGCACCTCCACCCCTCCGAGTCACACGCGCTCGAGAAAGCGGAGGCTTTCTGTGTCTATTGCTACATCACTTTGCTACTGAAACAGGAAAAGGGTTGGCTCCGGAGGGGGCGGGGCCATGCGGAGCTCTCCTTCCTGTGGGCAGGCTGAAGTAGTGCTTTGGAGTGGACAGGCATTCGAGGAAGCCTAGCTCTCGGGTTGGCCATCACTAGGCTGCCCTCTGCCTTTGGCAACGGCCTACCGTTATGATCTCATGCTGCTGCCTTTGTCACAGGTGGTAGTTATGAATGAAACGTGGCGTGCCGAGGGCGGTGGTTCGGTTCCTTAAATAGGTGGCTTTGGCCTACAGAGATGTGTAGTGGATCAAATGCTACTGTACTCAAACTGGGAGTTTAATAAGAAAGAAATATAAAGAAAAGATAAATCTAGTCCAAGCCTCTACCCACACTCACTCACTAAGTCACTCGGGACATTGGTTGACAAGTCAAAGCTGTATGACCACACCGCAGAAGACCCACTAAAACCACAGATTGCTGTTTCGTGGATCGGCTGGTGCCTGAGGCAGTACTGGCGGGTGTTACAGTGAAAGCTGGGATGTGTGAGAGTGATGGAGGAAGTAAAGACAGGGCCCCTGGACAGCTGCTTCCTGCTGCAGGGGGTGGGGCATATGGGCGGGGCCTAGAGATGGGGCCTGTCTGGGGATAGGGTGGACGACGGGTGGGAGTTGTGGCCTTGCTGGTTTGGCAGGGCCTAACAGATGTGTGGCTGTAGTCTGTGGGAATGTGAGTAACGACTGCCATCACTGGAGCTGCCCTGCAGGCTGTAGGGGTCTTCAGTGTCACTCACACTGCACAAGCTGTCCCCTTCACACGGTGTGAACTCCATCCCCTCAATATCCACATCCACGTCCACCTCTGCATGTGCACACACACACACACACACACACACACACACACACAGAGAGAAAATCAGGACAGGAATTAAGTCTCCAGCAGTCAAATCAGACAGGAAAAGCTACAATGAGAGTCTGTATCCAGTTGTAGACGTGTAAGGGGGTCATGCTGTGTTGGCAGATTAGGTCAGGATTTACCATGACAAACACACCTGTCTTTGTGCAAACATGGCTAATTCTGTCCTGGCAAACAGCACATGTTTACCACATTGTGCATTAGTATACAGCCAAAACAGAGTACTGCACTGGCCTGTAGGGGGCATGCTTTCATGGTCCAGGGGTGTGAAAGCAGTTTCGAGTGTGTGGACACCTGAGTGTTAATGCCACAGGGAACCAGACCCTGACAGGTGGACGCCTGGCTGAGATATGTGGGTGGATGGACAAAGGTGTTTACATCCACCTGTGCAAGCTGTAATAATCGCTCTGCTGACCCGAGTCAGATGTGTACGATCGGGAGTGCCTGAGCTTCTCAGAGCTGCGGCATGAAAAGCATGTGTGGAGTGTGGTGTAGAAGTGTGGTGGTGGTGGTGGTGGTGATGGGTGGAGGCTGCTGTACCCTGCTCTGAGTCAGTGGAGAGGGTGGAGCCCAGGCTGTCGGTGCGGATGCGCTCCAGGCCTTGCACCGACAGCTGTTCCAGACGTCGTTTCAGGTAGCGGTGCTCTCTCTGCAGCTGTTCCTTTACATTCAGAGCCTTCCTGTCCTGCTCCTCTAACTTCTGCAGAGACACACAGACATGCACACAGCCGTCAGACCACAAATGTCAAGTTACAAAGTGTGGTAGTGGTGTTGGTGGGGGGGTCTCACCTGCAGAGCGAAGCAAGCAAAACAGGAAACGAAGGGTTAAAACTTCCTCAGCCCTGGGAATTCAGCCAACTACATGCTCACATTTTCTCTCTGACTTTCTCAACACAACTGACAATCATGAATACATAAATAAATAAAGAAATACAAGGTTTTTTTTTTTAAAGGTTTTCAAGGTTCCAGGCTTCCGTGCCATGTTGATTAGAACAACAGTAATGGCTGCTTGAACAAAACTATCTTTATACCGCTTTGTTCTCTACATGGGGCAGAATCAGATGTCCCTGGACAGGTCACTTCTCCCAGTATAGAATTGGATAGAATTGTTTTTCGAGTCTAAATCATACATTTGCACAAAACTTTAACATCCATTCATGCTGTGTAAGAGCAAGTATAAGAGCATCTGATCCAGCAGTGACTGTCTCATTAGCTCAGTGGGGAAACTAACAGATTAGATCAGACTCTTATGTTTCCAACAGAGACCTGCTGTCTCTCTTTCTCACCATGCTGGGTCTGGCTGTGGATTAGAGGGTTAGAGTCTGCAGCTCCTGTAAAAAGAACAGTCGTGAGGAACTTCCTGCACAACGGCAAATATTGTGATTCCCATCCATTATTCCCTCTGAACATGCCGAGTCTGAGCTGGCCTGAACACAAGAGGTTTTCACCTAACCAAGGTTTCACCTGCTAACCTAGTGCAGGAAAGACATACACTAACCCACAGAACTGCAGCCAACATGCAGCAACTTAAACACCATCTCGTGACCCATTTAAAGCCATATCAGTACAGAGTGGGCTCTCAAAGCAAACAGTGTGTTTATGTGTGTGTGTCACCAACTCAGCTAGTTAATATTCTGCAGAAGCAATATACAACACAATGCTAGGGAACATTTTTATCAACAGTTTTATCAAGTCATTTTTTAAAAGGCTTTGCTAATCTTTTTTGTCAATATTAAGTCACAATATTAAATTAGTATGACTGGTGTGGTTCAGCAGGATAAAAAATAATGGTGTTTCAGTTAGGTTAAGAGAGGATTCAGTACATATTCAGTGTTTTATATGCATTAGTGTGCCCCAATTTCCAGCAGTGAGGATTTCTAGGATGCTGACGCAGCAAAAGATCCAAAATGCAGCGTATATGGTGCTCTTAATTGAGTCCCCTTCACATGGTGTGAACTCAATTACACTGAAACTCAAATAATCCACTATTGTAACTCACCCCAATTACACAGATCTGGAGCGATAACAGGTTCTGTTGTACCTTTCTGTTGGTCAGAAGCCTACCTTCCAGTTGTTCTAGCATGCTAATGTATGTTCTAGCAGGGCCGTGCCTAGCATGTGGGAGAGTGAAGCTGCGTACCTTGATGTGCATCTTGGCCCGTTTGAGCAGACTTAGGGTGGTGTGGCGACTGCTCTCTGGACCCAAAGGCACGAGCTGCTTCAGCTGCTCCAGGTAGAGCCGCAGCTTAGCACGTCTGAAGGAGAGACACAGCACACACAGCTGAGAATATGAACACTACACAAACACCTAAACTTAGAGAAAGTAGCAGTGTCTGTCTTTTTTAATTGTTTGAAGAGCAGCCATGGGATCCAGTGGTGGGCCAGAGCTACATTAGAGAAGACTTTCTGCTTAAGGGATCAGCATTTAGCTGGTCTATGTCTCGCACGCACACACACGTGCACACACTTGCATACACACACACATACTTGAACACACACCTATGAAAGCAGTAACATGAGTACTCTCAGGTGCTTGGCTCAGAGCGACATGTCACACCCTGGGACGGTTTGAAGGTTTTTACACCCAAACTCTGTGGTTGCGTAAATGTGTGTGTTTGTGAGAGAGATGGAAGACTGCTTCATGGGCAGGTGTTTCTTCAGCAGTACAGGAGTAAAGCTCTCTGCACTGGACATAGTCATACACTCAGTGTCAAGTTTGCAAGATCATGGGAGTGAACGGAAGGGTGTGAAAAAGGGCAACACTGGGCACGGCTCTGAGTGGACTGGGATCGTTCTCTTCTGTCAGATCATGAGACACACAGCTCATCTCACCAATACGCTGTGATCCCACATCACTAAGACTACGAAAACTTGGACTTATCAGACATATTGATAAAGAACAACATTCCCAACACAGTTCCTGTGACTACACATCCAATACATACCCAACACTAACCCTGTGAGAACAACATTCCCAGCATATGGTCAACACTGTTGCTGTGACAACAGACCCAATGCAAAGTTAATAATATCACAACATACCCAGCACATCCAACAACGTGCCCAAAATCTGCAAGTGAAGCACACAAGATTCTAATAACAGCTTAGATTTTTGTTGTTACAGTTGCAAAGAAACTAGCTGAGACGATGAGATGTTCAAAAATGGCCAGTGTTATGTCAGAGCAGTATTATGTATTGTAAAGTACACTAGGGTTAACCTAACCCAGTATGTCTTTTGAATTACACCAGGGTTAACCTAACCCAGTATAATATCTTGTGACCTACACTCGGGTTAATCTAACCCAGTATAATGTCTTGTGAATTACACTAGGGTTAACCTAACCCAGTATAATATCTTGTGAATTACACTAGGGTTAACCTAACCTAGTATAATATCTTGTGAATTACACTAGGGTTAACCTAACCCCGTATAATATCTTGTGACCTACACTAGGGTTAACCTAACCCAGTATAATATCTTGTGAACTACACTAGGGTTAACCTAACCCAGTATAATATCTTGTGAATTACACTAGGGTTAACCTAACCCAGTATAATATCTTGTGACCTACACTAGGGTTAACCTAACCCAGTATAATGTCTTGTGACCTACACTAGGGTTAACCTAACCCAGTATAATGTCTTGTGAATTACACTAGGGTTAACCTAACCCAGTATAATATCTTGTTAATTACACTAGGGTTAACCTAACCCAGTATAATATCTTGTTAATTACACTAGGGTTAACCTAACCCAGTATAATATCTTGTGAATTACACTAGGGTTAACCTAACCCAATATAATGTCTTGTGACCTACACTAGGGTTAACCTAACCCAGTATAATGTCTTGTGAACTACACTAGGGTTAACCTAACCCAGTATAATATCTTGTGACCTACACTAGGGTTAACCTAACCCCGTATAATATCTTGTGACCTACACTAGGGTTAACCTAACCCAGTATAATGTCTTGTGAACTACACTAGGGTTAACCTAACCCAGTA
>JAOYMR010000008.1:19866927-19903878 GCA_025802075.1 Tenebrosternarchus preto | reverse complement strand
TATATATAGTAGAGATTTAAGCACACAAGGTTTCCAAAGAACATTCTTTTGTGTACTTCATGGTACATTTTAAAATATCTACTGTCCAACACTGCAGTTATACTTGTGTGTGTGTGTGTGTGTGTGTGTGTGTATAAAACTCTCATTCCTACATTCCTATCACTATGCCAGTGCATTTTCATAAGCTATCAGTAAATGATGCCATTAAAAGGGTTGTGGCAGGCAGGGTTGGTCTGTAGGTGTCAAAGTACATCTGCGAATCAACTGCAGAGTGCAGTGCTGACTTTCTGTTTCTGTTCTTTAGAAGTTCTGATACAACACTGTAAAACCCAGAGTGACGTCTGTGTGTTATTTTTATGTGTGTCTTGTGATAGTCTTAACAACAGTGTGTTATGAAATCACTCAGAAACAATTCTTACAAAAATGTTCGTTTAGCATTCAGTCCTTGTGTGTATGTGTGAGTGAGTGTGTGTGTGTGTGTGTGTTTTAATAGGTCTGATGCTGGTGCTTATGTTTACTGAGGTTTTGTGCCGGTGTGTGTTACACAGGTTTGCAGGTGGTGTGTCCAGGTTGTAGATGCTCCCTTCATGATTGCTGGAGGATATCTGGACCATAGATGTCAGTTCATAACTAATGAAAGTATTAATTATGTATGTGACATGTAACAGATAAACAGTTTATGTCAGAGAGATAACAGATACCTTTTTCATGAAGCCAAATGTATGTATGTAATTTTACATGTAATGTATTTTAATGACAGTACATCAGTGCTGCTTTCCCATTATATATATTGAAGTGGAGGTAATTAAAAGGTGCAGAGGTTGTCAAAAGTGAAGTACGTAAAGTTTTCATAAACACATACATATACCTGCACATATATATGTATGTGCATATATATATATGTATGTGTGCGCATATATATGTATGTGAGAAAGAGAGAGAGAGAGAGAGAGGGAGAGCATATGATAACTACAGCCAAGATGCGACTTACAAAGAAGAGTGTTTACGCATAGTAATATAACACATGCTAATTAGAGCTCTGAGCTCTGTCTCTATGTAGTGTTATCCTCTGGGTTCTCACGCACTGCCTTCAGGAAAGCGGTCGAGGAGAGGACTTCACCCGCATGGTTTTAACAGTCTAGAATCATGGACTATATGCAGGCCAAGCAAATGTAGAATGTAAACAAACTGCAGACTGGATGAAAAAAGAAAAGATCTATTTTGTGCAAACAGATAAATGAAGGACACCCAGCACATACAATATAAAGCAAATTAACAGGCCTGCAAAAGAGCATCTGGTTTTATAAAATGTAACCTGAATTATGCTGTGCTGGAGAAACATTATGAGTAATCTCATGGAACATGGACGAGCTGCTTGGAGACTTCATTCCCTAAAGGCCGCTTGCTGTAAGAGAGCAATGGATGTGGTAATTGCAACAATGATAAGAAGTGAAGTGCTGTATGTTCTGCAGGGGAAGTGACAGTACTGAGTCATGCTATGGAAATACAGCATCAGTGTTATAAAAGTGACATCATTTGAATTTCATAGATTTACACACATTAGTATAGCAGTGTGATTAATATTAATATGTTTTTTATTGTTTTATTGTAATAATTTCCATAATAATCTAAAGTAGTAAACTACAATAAATCTTCTGAAAGTTTTTATTTAATAATAATTTCCATATTTATCTTGTCATAAGATTTGCTATAACACGGTATCTGCTGTAGCTCTGTATTTGTATACAGTTATATGCAGTTATTTGTAGTATGTTGTTGGGTGTAATTCCCTGTGTGGTGATCTGAGCAGTTATTCTTGTTTCCTGTGCTGATACTGATGTAACATTGGCCTTGGGAGAATTATTTACACTCAAAAAACACAAAAAGAATCTATAACAAGGCTATAACAAAAAAAAGGGAAACCAGTATAGAATTTAAATCAATCAGTTACATTTTTTCATGGGTTCTGGGTTCTGTGCGTTGTGTTTGTTACTGAACTGAACATAAAACACTAAACTCACATGAGAAGAACATTCTGTCATGTTACTAGGAGACAATGGTGGCAAAACAAACATGAAACTACTCTTGTTGTTTGCATTATTATTTGCATTGATGCATTTCAGATGGCCTCTACAACTACTTTCAGAGTTAAGACATTAGAGTTTGTGTTCCTCGCACATCTATCGAGTTTAAGTGTGAGCCTTCTGACCATGACTGTCCTTGGCTGACTTTGGCAAAACTTCCTGTCCTCAACCTGTGTGAGAAGCAAGGCCTGTAATCTGAGAATACCTCCTGTAGCCTTATCCCATCTTTAGAATGACATATTTTGGTGTTCTTTCTATGAGAATTCCTGTGGAAGATCTGTATTAAAAAGAGTAACCCCTATTAGGTGGTATTGGTGGGCTGTTTGTGTGTGTGTGTGTTTAACATGCTTTCCACTGTTGATGTGACTGTTTCTGTTACTTCTCACAAGAGACTCTTATATTTCCCACCATTTTAGCAATTGTGTTTCTGGGTGGAAGAGCCCAAACCTTTTCAACACTTCCCTTCTGTCTGTCACCTCTTCAGCTGCTGACTCATCAGTTGTGTACCATCTATGGTGCAATGGGGAGGAGACCATATGGCGCCCCCTGCAGCTCAGCTGCATACTGCAGTTTCCAACCCTTCTCAGTTCTCTGTGCCAAACCTCTCTCTATCCATTTCCTCCATGTGAGCTGTTTGTGGTTTTTCATTTGTAGATGAGAACAAGACTTTAGTGCCATGTTAAGACTGAGAAATGATTGTGCATTTCCTGTGAATGCTTAAAACCGAACCTCTAGTTCTTTTTGTTAATCTAAAGATTAGAGCTGAAACAACTTGCAAGGCTAGCAGTTTGTTCGATACCTCTGTTTTGGGGTCACTGCTTCACTTCAGAAATGTGAAACATATGGCTATTTCAGCTTTTTTACTTAGTAAATATTTGAACACTTTGCTACTTAAACAACACAATCAGAAAACAATAGAGTGTTGAAGTGAATGTTTTACCTCTAGATTTAGAATAGTGTAAAGTCAAGCAGTTTGGATTGGAACTGTTTCATCCTTAATGCTTAATCACTGAATCTGAAACATCTGAAAGCAGATGATTGGTTGTCATGTGAAGATTACAGTATGCAGCATTGTTTGTGTGCAAAGGGTAAGAGTTAGGGTTAGTGCTAGAGAGAGTTGTGGGTTAAGATTATGTGCTAGGGTCAAGGTTTTGCGATTCTGTGTAAACGGTTGGTCAATTGGCACTTTGCTTTTAGATTAAAGATGGATTAGGGAGAGTAATCTCAAATCAATGTCACATTGAATTCTAACCCTATACATTATAGAAAAAAACAGAAATTAAGTAGCATGTATGTGGTACAACTGTAGAGATTTACTACAGTCCTTGCATTCAGGAATATCCTTCAAGACTCCTGTAAGACTCCTTCAAGAGTCCTGTAAATTTAGGACCAAACACCAAAGAAGGATGTCTGTCTGCTGTGAGTCACACCTGTGTTAGCAGCTTTTCCTCTTACTTCAGAGAGCTGTGATGAAGTCATAAGAAATTTAGCTGCTCTAACAAATAATTTGCTGTGAGCAGTCGATGTGTTCAGTAGTTAAATGTGTCTCGTCATGAAATGGAGGTCGTGTGAATTGTTTAGTCACCCCTGTTTCACCATTTCCTGCCTGTGTCGCCAATAGCTTTTTGCAGAAGCGTGCATGTGTGCTAACGTGCGTCAGCACGAGTGGATGCACTGGGTGTGTCAGAGTAAGAGACTGCTGGTGTGAACTGTGCTCTGATAACACAGAGTTCTTGGCCCTGTCTCGAGAAGCATGTGACACAGGTATTAAACCATCTGTCAGGTGTTCTGTCTGAGCCTTACACCATAGCCATAGTATCTGTCTCACCACATGCATCTGTTTGAAAAATGACAAAATCTTATTAATTTGTAACTCTTAATCTAACTTAATTTACTAATGTAGATATTTTAATTTAATTTAATGTCTAGGAGGTGTTAAATGGACATCACACTGGTCCCGGCTAACACAATGGATTGGGCAGCATTTGTTTTTTCTTCAATAACAGTAACTTGAATTTGATGCTTTAGGCAAACAACTTTTTTTTGACTGTATAGACAGGCATGATGAACCCATTTAGATTTTGTCATTGAAAAGGGCACAAATAAATACAGCACACTTTGGTTTCAAGTACCAAACATAGGCACTGAATGTTTTTATTTAACATATTTGGTGCCAGTCCTACTGAGAGACAGTGATGTCTTCAGATGACTTCATTACTCTTTTGCTGCCCTCTACCACACTCTCAGAAGCGAATGAAACATGAGAACAATACATACCAGTGCTCCAACACACACACACACACACACACACACACACACACACACACACACACACACACACACATACATACATACACAGCAGTTACCACTGACTCTCTCTATCTAAATTGTTGGAGATGTAAGAGTCTCCTGTGAGAAGGAACAGAAACAGTAACACACATGTACACTGGAAATCATCCTAAACACACACACACACACGCACACACACACACACACTCACACACACTAACCCCAGGATTGGCAGGAAAATGTGATACAGAGACCCAACAACTGTGATGCTGAGCTGACAGGAATAGCATTTGTGTGAGTGTGGTTGTGGTTTTGTGTGTGTGTGTGTTTTCCCACTGTCTGTGCATGCGCACTAGGTCACCAGGTCTCACTGTGTCACTGTGTCATGGAACACACAGAGTGGTTAAAGGTGAATTTGTGCTCTTGTGTGGATATAAAGTCAATATAAACTTGAAACTTAAGCAGTTTTATTTTCACTCCAAATCTGTTTCCCTTTTAATGAAGTTTTTTTATTTTACCCCTGTACATACTTGGGTCAACATTTCAGCTATTCCTGCTATCAGACACACACACACACACACACACTCCACATCTCCAGCAACATCTGCAGCTTTCTCTGAAGTCCCAGTAAGGGCCCAGAGTGAACAGCAATGTCATGCTGCTAATTGTGTGCACAAACTTAATTACATTAACACACACACAATTTCTTTCTATATACAATTGTTGCATTTAGCAGACATTTTTATCCAGAGGAGCTTACAAATGTTATTAGTTGTCTACTCAGTAAAGTATCCTTAGTAAGTACAGATAATTTAGTCCAAAAATACCCTTAAACTGAGATACTGTGAGAACCAAGAGTCAGTGCTGAAATCTACATTGAGAGAGAAAGTCGAATATGCAAGGACATATAATTCAAGACCATTTGAGTGCAATTACTAAAAACATTCAATGGAAAAAGAAGATAGCAAGATTTTAAGAAATCTTACCAAGCAAAGCTTTTTCACCCCATTGGCAGATAATTTTACATTTTTGCAGTGAAGCTTTTATAAGTGCATGAGTAGGTTACATCTGAGTGCTTTTCAAAGATATGAGTCTTTGTTTGAAGACTGTGAGGGACTCTGTTCTGATGGCCAGTGAGATTCATTCCACCAGCTGGGTGCCAGGATGGAGAAGAGTGTCGAAGCTTTTCTTCTATGAATTTTAACAGAGATCAAACTCATGCATGAAGCTCAATGGGCTCGAGGTACAGATCATGTTTTGACCATTGTCAAGAAGTAGGAAGGAACAAAGCCTATTTTTGGCTTTGTAGGCAAGCACAAGGGGGTTAAGTCTGATATGAGCAGCTACAGGAAGCCAGTGAACTGAATACAGTAAAGGAGTGACATGGCAGAACTTAGGAACATTCAAGACCAGCCATGCTGTACTTTTTTGGATTAGCTGTAAGAGACTGTTGGTGTGCTTAGGAAGACCTGCTGGGAGTGAGATGCAGTAATAAAGCCTGCAGATGACGAGAGTCTGAACAAACACCTGGGTGGCCTCCTTATGGAGAAAATTCTCCAAATGGCGAAGAGGAAAAATTTGCATGACCGAGTTAAGTTTGTTACATGAGCTGAGAATGTTGGTCATTTGCATTACACTTTCTTAAGATCTAGATTAGATGGAATTCCTTTATTTTTGCCATTATACATACACACAGCTATTGTACGGCACCCCTGGAGCCAAGAGGGTTAAGGGCCTTGCTCAAGGGCCCAACAGTGCTGGCAGATGATGGGATTCAAAGCTGCAACCTTTTGAGTGAAAGCATAAAGCCCCATCCGCTAGGCTACAACCCCCCACTTCCATTTTTTGTTTTCGTGACCAAGCACTTCTCAAAAGAGAAACTGCTCAGAGAAAGTCCCTGCTCAGACCAGTTGATCCAGGGATGAGTAGCAGCTTGGTCCTGCTGGGGTTTGCTCTCCTGATTAGACGTTGGTCAAACATGCCAAGATGTGGCTTCACCATGTCAAAGGCAGCAGATGCATCCAGAAGAATCAGAATCATGGTAGTTCTAGCACCATTTTGAAGTCTTGGAGCTGACTCTACATAAGAAAGAGAGAAAACTGGTTATTGAAAGCACCACTCAAGAGTCTTTGAGAGAAAAAAAGGACAGATACCAATATTGCTCAACTGTTACCAATATCATTCCTTTTGTGAGTCGCTATGACAATGGGCAACAGCATTACTGCACCTGTATACCAGTGTGTTACTGAGTTCTACCTCAACTGCATCTCCCTCTCCGATCCTGCCACAGTGCATCACAGAAGCTTGTCTGGGCCAGTAAGGGTTATTGCCTCATGCATTTTCATAGAGGTAAGGCCACACATACACACTTTTGACAGGGACAACGAGAAGGTGACTGTGCTGCCACAGGGACACAAACGGCAAGCAGGTAGCCAAGTGAGCAGGGTGTCTCACCACACAGTGCTTTCTGATAGTAACTACACACCTCAGTAATTATGCAGAGTGATGGCAAACAGAGCTCCACTTGACTCACATCCTTGAGCTGAATATATGACTCTAATCCTTCTGTGTGTGTGTGTGTGTGTTTGTTAGTTGACACTATTCAGAGAATGTTTTGGACTGAGCAGAGTATCATTGTAAAACAGACAACAAACATCCATCAATACCACTGATGCTGGGATTACCATAGTTCCCTTAAGCAGGCAGCAGAACATTACCTGAACGTGTGTGTGTGTGTGTGTGTGTGCGCGCGTGTGTTTCTCATTGTGTGCAAGCGTGTGTGTGTTTCTGACAGTTCACTTATTTTGTTTGCTTACTTGACAAAATACCCAGTTGAGAACTGCAGGGTTAAGTCCATATTCATTAGAAATAAAAACACATATGGTGTGTGCGAGGGTTTTTTACAAACCAATTCTTTCACACACAGATACACAGATGTGAGGCAGCTCCAAACAGGTTATCTAGATCATCCAACCCCTATTTCTCTGTACTCTTGACATTCTCCATATGTCCTCCACTGTGTTTTATGTGCAGGGCTTTTCCCATATCCCTATTCTCCAATACTGTCTTGGGGTGAACGGGGTCTTGGGGTCTTGGGGTCCCCTCCCCTCCCCTCCCCTCCATGTGCTGGTTTCCTTCCCTCCTTGTGTACCGCATGCTGGGCTTCTCCCTTGCCCTGTCTCTCCCTGTGTGCTGGGCTCATTTTTGCCAGTACTTTGCTCTGAGTACTGGACCTCTCCCCTTACTCTGTGGACTGGACCTCTCCCCTTACTCTGTGGACTGGACCTCTCCCTTTACTCTGTGGACTGGACCTCTCCCCTTGCTTCAAGTACTGGACATCTCCCCTTGCTCCTTGTACTGGACCTCTCCCCTTGTTCCTAGTACTGGACCTCTCCCCTTACTCTGTGGACTGGACATCTCCCCTTGCTCCGAGTACTGGACATCTTCCCTTGCTCATAGTACTGGACCTCTCCCCTTGTTCTGTGTGTTGGACTCCTTTCCTACCCTTGCCCTCATCATGCTTTGAGTGTGTGAGTGATCTGTTTCTTTGCTCTGTAGTCTGCATTAGTAGGAGTTGTGCTCAAAACCTTTACTAGTGGAAAAGTAGAAGTAATATGATATATTACTCTGATGAGGGAGAAAGCCCAGCATCTAAAAATAAGCAATTATTTTCTTAGTATAAAATCAATTTGCACATTAAATATTTAACAGAATACGCATGAAAATGCAAACTAAGATGCTGCAGTAGGTAAGGCAGTGAAACACAGGTAAAGCACTTGAAGCAACATTCGTGACAAACACATTAATCCAACAACTGCAAACAGATCATAGAAAGACAAGGAAATGCCAGCAATAGCAGGGCATGGAAACTATCTTAGTAATCCAACTGCATGGCTTTGGAAACAGTGAATGGATGCGTGGGTTTGTTTATAGTCAGTGCTGATTGGTGGTAATTGAGAACAGATGTGTCTAATATTCCAGGGAGGTGGAGAAAAGACGTGCATCTGCAGGTGTGACTACAGTCGGCGTGACAATAAGAACCAATTTTAAAAAAAGACTTAGAAAATGACAGGCAAGTGTGAACAAAGAAAGATGAGTGCTTTAGTGCATAAGGTCAATAGTTTTAGTTAAAGTCTGAAAGACAGAACAATCTTCATTTACAGAGCAAGAAATGGATGAGGCGTAGTCTGGGATTAAATTACAATGTCAACAGTGATTCACCAGTGGAAATTCTGTCTAGTCTAGATTCTAGGCTTAATGTGGATGTGGTCCACCTTGCTACACCAAATAGTGATGGAAGAGGTGATGTGATCCAACTGGGAAGAGTAGAACAATGCACAAGTTCTGAAAAAATAAACTTTTTTGGAAATATTGTGTAGAATTCATGCAGTGTTGGCTGTTAGTGATAATGTCTCTCCACTTGTGAGATGTCTTGTGAGATGGTTTTACACATTATTCAGCTTATTATTCAGCTTGACTATACTATAATAATGTTTACTATACTATAATAATAATAATAATAATAATAATAATAATAATAATAATTATAATAATGCTTTACAATATTTACTATTCTTTAATCATTAATATACAGGCTTTTTAAGTCTAAAATCACTTCAACAATGTTGATTGTTTTTATTGTTCAAAAGACAAGTTATTTAAGATGACAAATGAGTTCATTCCAAATGTGTTTTTCATCTAGATTTAGAAATGTCCGTGGTTTGGTCACCACCTCCACACCATCGTATGCGAGTTGGTACTGGCTGTGGGCAGGATAGCAGCTGAAACCTGTATCATTCTACTTGGTTCTGCTTCTACTCACTAATAATTCCCAGTTGATCGAAGAGGTCTAGTGGGTATGTAATCTTCTAGCATGTCAGAGATTTATTTTGGTCCTAAGCCATATAATGATTTATAAATAAGTAACACTATGAAATCAATCTTAAAGTTAACTTTAAAGTCCAGTGTACAGACCTGAGAGTTAGGGCAATTACACTTATAATTCAGTGAAGTATCAAATAATTAAAAGTTAATTTAATTGCAGTGGTTTGCCTGTACTTAGCAGTACTGGAACTGTAGGACAGCCATGAAGCATTGGTACTGTGGTACAGTAGTGGAGTACTAGTTCTGCAGTGTAGCACTGGAGTATTGGTATTGCAGTGCAGTAGTGAAGTTCTGGTACTGTAGTACAATAGAGCATGGCAGTAGTGGAGTATTGACTCTTCAGTTTTAGAGATGTAGAGTCTCGAAGGGCAGTGGTGGAGTACTGGTGTAGAGTACTGGTATGGAGAGGTATGCAACACTTCTGTGTGTGTGTGTGTGTGTGCATACTGGAGCACATGAATGTGGAAATGAAGTTGTTTTCAAATGAAACCATAGAGGAAGCACAGATCTGCTCTGTTCAGCAGTCCCACAACTCAGAGAATGAAGCCTAGGGGGGAGTTCTCCTTTTACACACGGGGAACTGAGAGAACAAAGACACCAAAACAACTTAAGATAAAGAGAAGGAGTGAGACGGAATTAGTGAGCAAGGTAGAAAAAACAACAAAAAAAGTTGTTATATGCATCAGATGAGAGAGGCTCGATATGTATGTATGCAGATTGCAATATTAGCATTGTTTTTATTCATGTGTTTAGCTGCTTTAGAGTATATGTTGTGGTGGGGATGATGATGGTGATGGGGCGGGGGGAGGGGGGGTGATCTGTTCCAGCAACACCAGACTAACACAGTTCTGCACTCTGCCACTCGCTGCCAAGAAACCCACAGCTGTTTCTAATCAGGAACTTAGTACCCACCGCTGACCTACATTCTGTTGATCGCCTCTGAACCCAAGTATCTCCATCTCTCTCCCCTTCTGCAACAGAGAAGCAAAGGAGCAGAGAGACAGAGGAACTCAAGAGGGAGAGACAGAGATGGAAAACAGAAATTACTGACGAAAGACAGGAAGAAGGGGGAAGGCTGAGGGTGAAAAGAAAAAGGGCGTGAGAGAGGGAAAGAAAGAGGGAGAGGCAAAGTGAGAAAGGAAAGGAAAAAGGAGAATGAAAGAAAGAGGGAGGGGAGAGGAGGAGGAGTAGAGAGAGAAAGAGGGAGGGAGAGGAGGAGGAGTAGAGAGAGAAAGGGAGGGAGAAGAGGAGGAGGAGTAGACAGAGCATTGGGCCTCAGCTCCTGCCCCTACGGGACTGTCTCCACAGCTCAGTCACAGCTGTGAATCTCCATTGGCCTGCAGAGAGACAGACAGAAAGAAGAGACTCATCTGGCCTGCTGTTCTCCTTCGACTGACTTTTTGTTTTGCACCATTGGGTTAGAAAATCTTTTTTTTTTTTTTTTTTTTCAAAAATTGCCTTTCCTGCTGGAACAGCTGTGGACCAAACACTGCCAGCATTCTGCTGAGGGAATGTGACAGAGGGTTTCACTTCAGCAGAGGCAAGAGCACAGGAAGCCCAGCTCAGGGTCCTGTGGTGATGAACACAGCAACAAAGAGTCTCTTCCCCTCTAAACTGCCGGTTCCCACCCAAAAATAGGAAATAGAAAACAAATTTGAGTTATGAAGCCATTGATTGTTAGCTTTAATCAACATTGTTTGTCAGCTATAACTGTAAAAATGCTGACATAGGAAAGAGCTGAAACTGGGTCAGTGTTTACAGAGCTCCAAAAACAGATACCAAACAGAGACAGAGGGCGGGACAGGCTGAAGACGTGTTAGAGGGCAGAACTGGGTGTAGACATGTTACAGTACAAGGGAAGCTACAGATATGTTTGAGGGAAGGATGCACTACAGACATGTTAGAGGGTGGGGCAGGGTATAGAAACATGCTAGAAGGCAGAGGACGTATTGACCACATTTTATTCCACTAGTGTGTGTGAGTGTGTGTTTGTACACACGTGCATGCGTGAATGTGTGTATGTCTGTGTGAAAGGCAGAAAGCAGAAGTGTTGTCACTGTCACTGTCAGGTCTTCATCTACCCAGTCGAGAACATGTTCACTCTTTCTGTGTTCACTCTTTCCTCCAAACTCACTCTCTGCTCTGTACTCTATGCTCTTCAAAGAGGCCTGTGTCATGGCACTCTAAGAGCAGAGTGGAGTAATTATTGAATTATTGCAGAGTGACTGATTATTAGAATATGAAAGAGTTGAGTGATTATGGTAGTATGGAGTGATAAGAGTTAGGCAGAGTGGAAAGATTATGAGAATATAGCAGATTGGAGTTGTTTTGATAGAGTGGAGTGATTATGAGAGTATAGCAGAATGGATTTGTGTTGATAGTGTGGAGTGATTATGAGAGTATAGCAGTAGAGTGATGGTAGAATGACATAATGGAATGATTATGGTAGTATGGAATGATAATGAGAGTAAAACAGAGTGAAGTGATTCTGATAGTATTTAGTGATTACGAGAGTATGGGAGAGTAAAGTATTTGTTCTAATATGTAAGGTAATATGATAATATATTCTAATATTAAGGTAATATGAAGTGAATATGAAAGTATTGCAGAATGGAGTTATTGTGGTCATATGACGATTTAATTCTGACAAATAAATCAAAACTCATTTACATTTTATAGAATGCAAACATATTCAGAAAATATGCAAGTGTCCCAAATACTGAAGGAAATATGCTGTCCATGATGTGTTGTAAACGCATTTCCATTATCTGTTTATTTATTTATTTAGAATTAAATTTAGAATTAGATATCATACTTCAGTAAAGTTTAGTGGATGCACAAAACTATCTGGTGCTAACTGTTCAAAAATGACCCAGAGAGTGTCATGTGTTCATTATATTAGCCTCTGAGCTGACTGTGTTGATTTGCGTACACATGTTTATGCATGCATGTGCGAGGGTGCACACACACACACATACACACACACACACATTGCATTGCTCTACCATGACCACTCTGAGTTGTACTAGGACACTCTGGTACTTTCTGGAGGTTTGAGACAAAGGGTTTATGTCAGCAAACACACACTCACACGCTGAGACAGAGCCAGGGTTTGATCTTCATGTCTTAAAGGGGTGGAATTACAATGTGCACCCCCAACTCTCTCTCTCTCTCTCTCTCTCTCTCTCTCTCTCTTTCTCTCTGTCTCTTTCTCTCCAACCCAGACCATCTTCCTTTTATCCGTCTGGCTTGTTTATGATCTAGTGCAGTCTGCTGAGGCAGATCTGGGCCTCTCTGGGGTGGGGTGCGGGGTCTAGGTGGCTGGTGCCCACTGTTCTGCATTCTGTTCTGAGTGCGTGTGTGTGTGTGTGGGTAATCTAATAACATAGCAAAAGGGATTGATTACAAGACACATGGATAAAACACACGTGCGCTGATGCGTATATGTTGGTGAGTGTGTATATGCATGTGTGTGGCTTGCTGTATTTCTGTTCCTATTAGAATCTGCTCCCAGCACTGTGGCTGTGTTCTGTAGTGCTGAAATGAAGCCAACTGTGTGTGCTGTGGGTACATACATGTGTGCATTCTGACTGAGATGGACACAGCTTGCATACTGGGGCTCATCACAACACCCTGGCTGTCTCCTACGACTCCCTACTGCTGTTTGTCCTGGGTGTGTCTGTGGTTGTGTGTGTGTGCGTGTGTGTTCCTTCTTACACATGAACCCATCTTTTTCTGAAAAAACAGACATTAAGCACATGAGAGTCTCGTCTCTTCAGTTCAGCCAGAACAGCAGAAAGTTTTTGTCAACTCAGACTAACACATGCAGAGTAAGAGTGGATGAAATATTAGTGTAGGCAGAGTGAATGAAAAAAGCGTGTGGAGACCTTTGATGGATCAGTACCAGCAACAGAACCATCGGTCCCTCCTATTTGGATCTTTTTACTTTACAGGAGGGGGTGTGAGCAGAGTGCATTCAGTTCCCCAGTCACTCTGTGTGGCCTTACTAAATATATTGGCACATTCAGAAAGCTCACTGGTTACATTGTAACCAAAAATGATTTGATCTGTATTTCCAGCCAGAATCAGCTGCTACTATTACTTTATATCTGCATTTTACCACTACTGCAGTTCTCCTTTAGAACTTGCACTACAGACAATTGATCCACACTATTGATTGTGGTGTATTCACTATTACTTCATGTCTTGCATGGAATGCATTTTCCTGTTGGCACAAATGGAAACTGCAACCAGCATCTTACTTTTATCTGAACGATGAATTATCATTAATGAATGAACTTGGCTGAACATATCTCACAAACATATTTAGTATGCATGTGTTTGCAAGAAAAACAGCTTTCTAACCTCAAAAACAGCCTTGTTGATTTCTAAAACAGGTTTACAGAGCTCTAGAACAGCTTTATTGAACTGTAAACAAGCTTTTATAAAGCTTTACATAGTTCTAGAACAGATCTAAAACAGCGGACATTCTATTAAAAACATAGCATTGTAAGCACCAGATAAGATCTTGCCCACCAGATAAGATCTTGCCAACAGTGACCACAGGCAACCTTGTAACTACAGGCAACTTATACGTGACTATAGGCAACCCTGTAATGTCCTGCAACAGTCCAGAGATCTTTTGCATTCACCTCATGTAGAAGCTTTACAGTCTTTTTCTCACTTTGGTCCAGGAGCCCTGAGCAGGATAGAGCACAGCTTCAGTGGTGTATGAAGATCAGCTTCATGAGTATGAAGATCAGCTTCATGAGTATGAAGATCAGCTTCAGGAGTGTGAAGATCAGCTTCAGTGCTGTGTGAATGTCACTCAGATAGACTTGCCAATATCTTGCCAAGCTTTATTCTTGAAGCTATGAAACCACTGCAAATATATTTAATATCAACCATTTCTAAATAACTTGGAGTTTGTGAGCCCATCTGTCTCACTGTCCTTCAGTCTCAACCTGCTTACATAGTTGCTAGATTAATAATTACATATATTCATTTTGTGAAACCTCCACAGAGTAATCAGCTCAATCTCTGTTGTTTGCTGGTGATGATAATGTCTGGTTTAGGTTCATTCAACTCTGAAATTGCTCTTTTGTTTTATTTTTCAGTGGTATCCATAAAAGTCATGGTGCTGCTAGATGGTGTCATGGTGACAGAACCTCTTCCCAAGTTCAAGCACAGATATACTGAATACTTTTTTTGACAGAGCTCAATGGAAAGCTCATTTGAGAGCACGTTAAACATTCTGCTGGCTGTAGGATTGCATCACAAGCCTTGGGCAAGTTTTGCTGTTGCCCCAGCTGGAACATCGTTGAACGAGTTGCTCAGTTCTGTTGGTAAAATACATTATTTTTCACTTTTTTCTTCACCTCTTGGTTGCATTTTGGAATTCCTGAGCAAATTTCAGATTGCCTGTTAGGGCCAAATCTCTGTGGAACGCTTATAATGACCGGACAAGTATGTGTGGGAGAGAGACTGTTGTAATTGGGCAAAGAGACATGCAGTCACATACTGTGAAATGTACTTTTTTTGGTGATATTTGTAGTAGCCCAATAACCATATACACCAGGCACCACTGGTAGTATCAGTGTTGTTTCTGGTAGTATCAGTGTTGTTTCTGGCATTTCCATTCAGATCTTTAGTAACATATTAACTTCTTGTGAAGTCAGAGCTGTTCTTATTCTACTGTATCTGACTCAGTCTTGTGCATTCTATGTAATGGGAAATGCACAAGGACTGTGGGAAAACAAGCCCAACTGTTTCAGTGCAGCAGTGATGAAAATGCCAGGATGCCCAGTCCATGCAAGAGTGAGGTAATATACTCTGTCCTGAGCTCCTCTCCTCTGCTACACTTCCCTTGCGAATACACACACTGAGTGATAAAAAGATAGAGATAAGTAGACTGGTATATATATATATTTGTGTGTGTGTGTACACACAAAGAAGGGGCTGGTTAATGGATTAACGTTTCTGCAGTCCCCTCATTATTTACACTCTACTCGCCACCATGTGGACAGAATTTGTATTGCACTGCTCTAAGCATTTTTTTTTCCCTTGTGACGTTCTTTGTCATGATTTTTAACAATTACCTTGGAACGGTTGGAACGCTATATCTGTTACATATTTTCCTTCAAACGCCTTTTGTGTTTTTTTCTTTCCTCATATCCAACGTTGCTTTTAATTTTCTGAGCAAAACATTTCGTTTTCATCGGCATTTTAAAGTGTTCTGATTAAATAAACAATCAACACACCATTCCATTAGTGGGTCATTGGTGAGCCAAACCACCAGTCTTTATTAATAACAGAAGTTGTCAAAGCAATCTATATGCTTATTCACGATGCAAACGAGGCGAAGCTTCGACCCACCATTACCTATGAACCCACCATTCACACGCTATACGACCTGGGAGAAACAACAACCTAAAAAATAAAGCTAAAAAAAAAACAGTACTACACTGCCTTCTACTGGTAAGGGGAAAAGTTCACTGCATTTTTCAAAAGTGTTTTTCAAACATTATGGGAAGTTCTAAAAGGAACATATTAACTTTCCAAGAAAATGTGGGTCAAATTTGGACTGAGAGGTTTGTTCTTTAGGAAACCATTATATTTTCTCAAATTGATAAATACACACAATTTCAAATCGGTTCGGGCCCTTAAACATTCATTTGAATCATGGAAAACAGGCTCGAGGGAACCCATCGTCTAATTGACGGCACAGGGAGAGAAATTAGACGTGGGAAAGTTACAGAAACAGGGGAAAACATTCGGACGATTGAAAGAAAAAATAATGTAATTGCCACACATGCAGCAAAGTACATTTGATTTTGTTTGACTTGACTATAGCGACAAACAGACAAACTGAAGAAGTTAATGAACGCATATCCTATTGTTTTACGACTGTTAATAACGTAGGCCTACGCATGTGCCTTTATTATACAGCTGTTAATTAACCCAACAGCCTAATATATATATATATATATATATATATATATATTTTAGGTGGCTACGATTTTGCTTAGCTGTCAACAGACTACGTGTAGCAACAGTGAGGACTGTAACTCTCATTCAGAACTGCATCTGTTGCTAAGCGTAAACAGCCTACTGTGTAAAGATGGACCAATCTTTGCTTTTATACCTCCGTTTCGAGGATCGGCATGATCATGACATTAAAGGCACCATGAAGTTCTGGTTCGACACAGAATCGTTTGTTTAAAATTAAATCCGTGCTGTTTCACTACGTAATTTGCTCGTGTAAAATAACCCGTCCCGTTTCGGATTGGTCAGAGCATCGCTGTTGCTGTCTGATGTTGTGTCGATCTTGGGGAGGGGGCGTCTGATTCGGGTCCAGAATGGCGGATGCGGTGGTTTTGTGTTTGTGGGTAGATATGGGATGTAGAAGAGTAATAAACTGGTTTCCAGCCAAGTCTCCCTTACTTCGTAGGTTTTCAGTGTTGTTTTGAAGTTATGGGTTCAGGCGAAACGTCAACGCTCAATGAGATACTGAAAAGCGTGCAGGTAAGTTCATGTCGTTCACATACAGGTCACAGTCTGTAGGCTATGTTTAGGCTGGGGAAAACATGTCGCCGCTATCGGCGCTTTTCCTGAAATACTGACTGATTTCCTTGAACATGTTAATACCGGACGGATGTATTTATTAACTGTGCCGATTCAGTTCTCGGGGAAAACACGTATCTCGAAAAGTAACCGGTACTTAGCAATGATAAATGGCTTGGTCGCACAATACGTGGTTTGATTCTCAAACAATTACAGGAAACGAAATGATTACACCTCAGTTCGAGGGTATGAGTTAAAGCAGCAGTTTATCTGGCTTTTAACTATTTTATGTGGTCGTATTAACTATCACTCGGAGCTTTTGCTTTAACCCTCTAAGGCGTTTCGCATAAACTGGTTTGCGTTGGTGGTCAAACATCAAACGACCTCATTTGCCCTGCTGCGGACCAAAAACTTTTCCGCGCTGCGTTCACGAGCGGTACATGAGTGTTTTTGTTCCTTTTGAGCTATTTTTACATGTATACTTGACGGAAGCAAATAAGAATATTGTATTAAACTACAGTTTGTTACTAGATGCGCTGTTTTAAAGAAAGTGTCAGTCTGTTGATCTGTTTTAATCCTGTGGGATGTGGCGGTGAATGCTTGTGTAATCATAAAAGCGCCGCTTAGCACGGGTGAGCACATCGGCCGGTCTATAGCGGCGCGGGGCCAGGTCCCTCCGCCGCTGCCCCGCGTTAGACGCATCGCTCCTGTCACAGCAAGCCGGCTCACTGCGGCTTTTGCGGTTCAGCTACTTTCAGCGTCGTTCCTACACGTGTTTAACTCTCAAGGTGCTGTGCTGGTATTTCAGTGCAGTGGTGGAGGCGGGGGGCTGATGCGCTCCACTGTGGGCTTTGAGCCAGGTTTCTTAGCTTGGGAGGGAGGTACTGCAGCTCACTGTTGCTGGCCATGCGTGCTTTGGCCTATTCTAAGCCAATAACAATAAACAGTGTTTGCTATTTGTTTGTCTTCATCGGCAGATGGAAGCTAACTGGTGTTGGGTTAAACCTAATGGATAAATACACACACGATAATAGATGATCCTCTGTCTTTCTATGAATGTGATATGATATATGGCTCCTTTTTTAAAAACAAACAAACAAACAAACAAAAAAAGCCACACAGGTATTCTTTCCTCTGGAAGACAAACTAGGAGTCACTCCAGAGTTTAGGATGCTGGACTGGCACCACTACCATTGTGTTTTGGTGGTATTGCCTGTGCTCGGTAACAGAAAGTCTCATCTCCAAACTGCATCAATTGAGAAAAGGGGGGTGTCAACTGGGATGTCAGTCCTACAGACAAGCATTGTCTTCCCTCCAATGTGCAGTCTTTTCACTCACTAGTGATGCATGCTGACCTCTGACCTGGGGGTGGTTATGGGTGCATGTGAGAGTGAGTTCATACGTGAACCACACTTGCGCAGTGTACAAAAAGTTCTGCTTCAACAAAGCTTGTTTTGTATGCGTCCGGGTTGTGTTTGGACTTTTCATAAGTGCAGACCTGTTTCTCAGAATGAACTTTTTCAATTCATGGAAGTGGAAACGGTTCTGTTCAGTGAATGTCAAAGTATTAAGTGCTACTGGAGTATAAAAAGTATTAAGTGCTTTTTCCTCTAGTTCATGTCCATGTTGTGGTGGCTTGTCTGAACACTGGGCCAGAGGGCTGGAAACTAAGACCAGACTGTAGAGATGAATAACTTGGAAGGAGTGACATCAGGACTCGTGTGTTATTGTACTCTTAACTGTTTGGACGACAGGGATGTCTGTTTCGTGAGCAAGTGTCTGTGTTTGTCTGAGTGTATGTCTCTGTAGTAGTGTATATGCACGTGTGTGCCTGCATGTGCATGTGTGTTTGCATGAAAGTGTGTGTGTGTGTGTGTGTGTGTACATGTAGGCCTAAGTCTGTGTTGGCGTGTGCCTAACTGAGTGGATCTTTGGCTGTATATGTCGGGTTGTCCTTCAGTGAGCCTTTGAAAGAGCAAATCCACAATTAAAAGTCATGCTGCATTGGTGGGGACACTGAAGTGGTTGTGTGTGTACTTGTGGGGACACTGAAGTGGTTGTGTGTGTACTTGTGGGGACACTGAAGTGGTTGGGGTTGATGTACAGGCAGATAGAGCACAGCTGAGTGTTGATAGTCATAAGGACAGGCAGTGTTTTACTGGAAATTGATTGCATAGTTATGACTATCAGTATGTTTAATGGTAAATCGTTGCATGGCTGCATGTGTAATTTAAGTCTGTACAATGCATCACTGGTGAATCATTACTGCAAAATCTGTAATGCTGAAGACTGGAGGATGCAAATGAGTGCTCTATCATATCAGGTATTATGTACTGTTAGTATCCTGACTAATTTCGAACAGCTCGAGCTGCTGTGCAGGTTTTGAAAGATTACAATGGTTAAGATTTTTGCATGTGCATATATCATAGAATTCATATAATTGCCTAGCATTGTTCTTTCTTTCTACTATCTCTCTGCTACTTCTAAATGACTTTCTGTGATTTTTAGCGAATGTCTGAAAATGATTGTAGTGTTTGACTTTATTTACCTACAGGTGACTGTAGCTACAAAGGATACAAACATGGGAACTCTGAACAGGGTAAAATTTATCTATATTCCTATTAGAGGTGTGTGTGTGTGTGTGTGTGTGGCTCTACCTGCTGGGTTGTAGGATGAATAAATGATGTTGTTTAATCTCTGTCAAGGGCGTTGTGATACTGTAGTGACTCGAGCATGTTTTGATACTGTATTGATGTGTAATGTCTCTCTAGGGTGATGTGGTTACTATAGTGATGTGTATTGCCTCTGTAGGGTGTTAAGTATCAAGTAAGCCAACACACATCATCCAGCCCCACTTATTGCCCGGGAGTGAACAACAGGCCGCCATATTTGTGTGAGACGGGTTACTGCTGTGGAGAAAGTGGTTGCTGTACCTACTATTATGAGCTCTGGTGTGAGTACATGTTCACACAGCCTTGTGTGCTAATGTTTGAAGACATATTACCACAAATGAAAGAATGAATGAATGAACTAATTAATTGAATGGTTGGTAGTCACATAAAAGGAGACATTTTAAAAAGATTCAGTGAAGATTAAAACTTTGTGTGTGTCTTCATGTATATTCATCCATGTGTGTGTATCTGAATATTTTTGTGTCTGTGTGAGACTGTGTACATGCATGTGTCTGTGTGTGTGTGTGTACTTGTGTGTGTCTGTGTGTATGTGTTTGTGCATGCAGGGTTCTGGTTGCTCTGGACGGTTCTGCTTCTGTTTAGCTGCTGTTGTGCCTACAGACACAGACGAGCCAAGCTCCGCCTCCAGCAGCAGCAGCGCCAGCAAGAGATCAACCTGATGGCCTATCACAGAGCCTGCAGCTACCCAGACCCCGCCCTCGACCTTAGTATGCCTCTCTTGCTGCTCTGTTTCCCAAGAGCTGTCTGCAGTCCAAAATGGCCGTGTGCACTCTAAGGCCAGTGAGATGGGACCCAGCAGACTGAGCTAGTTATACGTTCCAGCTGGAATCGATAGAGTTCTGACCCAGCAAAATCTGGGGAATGTCTCCCGTTCATGAAAGGTGCCTCAAAAAACGTTTTGTTACAGAATACGTCAGTTTAGACAGCATTTCTGAAATCCCTTTAATGATCACCTGTGTTTAGTTTGTGAAAACACACTCCAACAAAAATGCTCCCGAGCGCAGAGGGCCTGCACGCTTGGTTCATTTAGCTTAATTTTTGAATATCTATGGTAGTTGACCCAGTTCATGATTGGCTTTCTTACAGAGTTGGTATGTGGACTAGTGAACTTCTTGACGGCTGTGATCTTAAGGCATGGGAGAGAGATGAAGTAAACATGCTTCTTTTTTCTTAACAGGTTTTCTTGCTGCTTTTAAGCTGCCATCCTATGAAGAAGTGGCAGCTCAGCCCAACACTCCTCCCCCTCCGTACAGTGCACAGTTGGCCCTGCAGGGCGGTGCTCTCTACGCTCGCGCTGGCCCCAGTGGCCTGACCTCCTCGCACAGTTCAGGGAACTGCACCTCCTGCTCCTGTGACTCATGCTCCCTCTCCTCCCCCTGTAGCACTTCCTTCTCTGTCCAGGTGACCGATGAGGCCCTGACTAGCAACGCCACCACGCCCAGCGACTTTGGACATGCCTGCAGGGCCTCTCCTTTTCCCGGTCCACACCCCTCCGCACCCCCTGCTGCGGAGCAGACCATGCCCCCACAGCCTGCTCCGCCTCTCTCTGTGACCCCTGTGCTACTGCAGTACCCACAGGGGGCGGAATCTAACCTAGGTGGGGAGAATCCCTCTTCCAGAGGCACAAACTCTCCTGTCAAACACGCCCTTTTCTCCTCTAGTGTGTGTGTATTTGAGGCTGAAGGAAGGGAACCCAGCACCAAGCACTCTGAGCAGTGCGATCAGAGCGAGGACGATCAGAATGAGGACCACTTCCGTCACCGCAGTCTGACGGGCGACTCCGGCATTGAAGTGTGTCGCTGCCAGGTTCAGCATGATGAAAGCAACGAAGAGACTGGAGAGAGTGGGAAAGAGGGCGGGGAGCTACCTGAGGAGGCGGAGCATGTCCATGACCGCGTAGACTGCTCACACCGAGCAGTCAGCACGTCTGTCCAGTCACAACTCCTGGCTGGAGACCACAGTCAGTCTGGCTCCACCTGTGCCAAACAGAGTGGTGGGGATTCCGTTATCACTGTGCAATCCTCTTGAGACCAGCTAATAAGATTCCTCCAAGCAACAACATGAGCACTGTGTAATCCTAAAACACTGTGTTCTTGATGCACTGGGAGGGGAGACGGAGCAGTTTTTGTGCACATACACCGTTGCTGTGACAACGACAGCATGACACTTCTGCAGGAAAAAAACAAACAAACAAAAAAAGCACTGCTGAAAGATTAATTTGAACAAATTACAGCAAATTCTGTTCTCTTTTCCTCTCTCTTGCCCTTCCTCTCCTCTCCTCTCCTCTCCTCTCTCATTTTCTCTGTCTTTCTTTCCTCCATTCCTTCACTTCACGTGTGCTTTAAGACTGTTGACTGTTTGAGCAGGGCCAGTGAGAAGGGCTCGTCCCTCCTCACTGACTCAAATCCAACTCCCCACTGCTCCGTCGTGTCTGGGAGGAGCAGACGGAGATGCTCCTCTTCGACGCACCGCTTCTCATTGCACTTAAATGATCTTTAAAAATGCTGCTTACTACCACGACGCTTAGCGGTCCCTGGAGAATAATGAATGGTGTGATAAAGATAACATGCTCTTTGTACCAGACAACATTACAGGAACGTGGATGATGCTGTTCTGGATGCACTCGGTAGTGTAACTGAGCTCTGACGTTTGAGCATCTCTGATCAGCTCTGACGTTTTTAGAAAGAGCAGGGTTGCATCCTCATCCGCTGACTGCATGAACTTGGTGGTCGACTAGGCACCTTCTGTATTGTTTTCTAGAGATCAGCTGGTGATTGTAACCTCTGACCTCCTAACCTGTTGGTGTAAATGTAAATCCTCCCCATAGCAGTCGCTACGAAGTGTGAGACGTTGGAAAGCAGTGAGTTGCTTATGTCCCACAGCAGGCTGCTTAAGAGGGTCTTCATTTATGCTTTAACCAAAGTGCTCTTCTGGTTTAATTATTTTTTTGTTTGTTCATGTTTAGTGCATAATTAGTCATGCTCTGCTATTCCTCCACCTAGGAACTTGAGACTGTTGCCTCCATCCTTAAACTCTGCAGCAAAATACATTAGTTGGAATCTGTTTCACGTTCCACTTCTGCATTTTCTATTCCGGTTCAACCCGCAAATGAAATGCTGTAGTGAAATGGAGCAGTGTCTCTGTGTGCCTGGCTTCACGATGTACCTCCACCCAGGAGGGTGTAGGGAAACACATTTCACTTTAGTGAGCGTGAAGGTGTGAAACTGAAAGCCATGTATAAAATACATGTTTTTAGCAGTAGTATGAACTGGTTCACATCAGTACAACACTTGAGTGCTTTGTTTGGCATGAATACACTCATAAACAAAACAAAAACAAATCAACCAATAAATCATGGTATTCATACTTTTGCGGCATGCTAAATAAATTTGATGTCCTTAATGAGTGCAACAACCTCCTCCATTCACACACAAATCAAAGCTAAAGAAGAAACAGGGTAGGAGCGTTTGGACAGTGGAGGAGCGTTTGAATAGTGGGACCCTGTGGCTGACACAGGCCATGAGCTCACCAGGAGAAGCACCCTAACACACACACACACAATCTCTCTCACACACACACTTGGACAGCAGCTGCTGGCTGTCCTTCCATTGTCTCCCTCTCTGTTTGGATGAATTTGGTATCTTATTTGATAGCCAACAAGATTTTGCCTTTATAATGAAACCAGTCTGGATGTGGAGCTGGGTGATATGTTCTGCAGCTCATGTGGTGTGCGTTGCTGCAGGACATTTTCTAGCACCCTTGCACAGTTACGGGATGTCATTGTGGAGTTGTTTTATTGTTTATTTGATTTAATTCTGGGAATATTGTTTAATGTACTCTGAAAAAACTCCTTATGAGTGTGTGTCCTGGGTGTGCTATATGTATTGGGTCTGTATTGGGCATCTCACTCACCTGTTCACCTGTGCTGGGTCTGTACTGGGGCTTCACCTGTTCAACTAGGCTTCATCTTCTGACTGTTATATTTGTGTTTTATGTTTTAGGCCCCTTCATAATGTATCACATTGCTTCTGTTTGCAATGAACATGTCATTGTTTTGTAATAGACAATAGATGTTCACGTTCCCAAGTTGGTACCCATCATGCAGTGAATGGTGCAGCTATGACTAGCCACAAGGCGAAGGACTATATGATTATGTATATTGTATGAAGGATTTGTATGTTTGTTCATTATTGTCTGAGACTTGCATTGCAATGATCCAATACAGATCCAGCAGGGCAGAGAATGCCGTTCCATTACAAACATTAAACTTATCTTACGTACGTAGCACTTAGCATTTCTTTGCGTCTGGTTTCTGATACTGTTGCTTTAAGGCTGAAGTATGTGAGGACTTTGGTATTGTGGGGTGCACTTTGCCACTTGGGCACTGCCTGCCACATCTAACTCAGGAGAACTTAACATCCTGCAACAGCAGACCAGCAAATCAAACACTGGCATTGGTGGATATACAGCGCTTTTAATGTTTTAGATTTTAGCTTTCCAGAGATCCATGTGTAAACAGCTAAAGAGCGATACACCAGTAAGGGGGGTCCAGGAGAACTTCCTGGATGGCAAAGGAGGAAATGTTAGGAGGAACCAGACTCAAAACTGGACAGTAGACTTCATAAAAAAAAAATCATAATACATAGAAAGAGTTGCAATAACTTGGTAGCTAATAATAGCAAATTATGCTAGTCAGGTTGTCAGTGACATTTGCAGAGATATTGTTCGTGACCGTAAAGCAGATCAACGATAATGGGACCATGAGTTTTTAGATATTTGTTGTGCTGCTGGTTCAACAAACATGGGAGACGCCATAGTCTGTAGCATAATGAGAACAAAATGTATGCTTGGTAAATTGTAGATGTGCAGTGTCTTCTTTCAGATGCTGTATATGCGCTTTAAAGAACAAGAAAAAAAAAAGAAAAACACCACACCCTTGTTTATATAGCATCTCTGAGAGCTATTTTGCTTTCACAATTATTTGGACATTTTAAACACTAATGCAGTTCTCCCCTCTGGAGGTCTGTTCAAGTTATTCACTTTTCTTTTAGAGTTCTGTGTTTAGTGCTTTACTTGATATTTTAGGAGTAGAGGGCTTTGGTTCTCTGGGTTTTCAGCTGCAGTCCCAGTGCCTCGTGTGTCTTTCCTGCTCTGGAACACCTGTTCCAGCCCATGAAGGGTTTGATTAAGGAGCTGAGCTGGATCAAGTGTGGGGGGGAAAAAACTGCAAAGCAACGGTTACTCAGCAATGCTGGTGAGCAATTGATCTCTGGCTCCACCATGTGGCAAAGAAAAGAACCACAGAACACTGCAGGCTGTAGAACGATCTTCACTTTAACCTTGACAATACTAAAATAGGTTTTCATCATTAATATGTATTTTCCACACTGTTATGTTTGTCTTTTGTCTCATTATGTATAAGGATCTTGTAAGTTGTAAATAATACAAATGAGCATTATTTTTCACATTTTCACAAATAAACATTCTTGTTAATAGCAACAAATTAGTTGGCAGCTTCCTGATCCCCATACAAACCCTTGTGATAAGAATAAACTCAGATTGTCTTGGGTGGAAGCCTGCTGCCCTGTGGAAGAGCTCAGACAGACGACTCCTGCCTCTCTCCGAGGTTCACTAAAATGGAAGCTTTTCAGACTAAACTAACCAACCACACACACCCACGGGCAGCAGACCTCAGCAGCATCAAGTTCTGATCCTGTGTGGTGTATTCTAGCTCTCAAAACAGCACTCCATGTAGCATGTAGTATTTAGCGTAGCTCTGAGTATATCACACAGTATGACAACCAGTAAAAACATTTAGAATAGCTCTTAGCACAGCGTGCTACATAACTCTGTGTCTAACCTTCAGAATAGCAGTCTGCACTGTATGACTCAGTGCCACTGAGTAAATAGCACTCTATAGCAGTATATACTTCAGTTCAGCTACAGAACACTGTAGTTATGGCAATTAGTATATAGTTAATAGAGGTATATCTAATAGTGTGGTGGGTTACAATGTTGCTTCTCATGTTGGGGTTCAAACCCCATCTGGGTAAGAGCTCAAAGCTGTACCAATAAGAGTCCTTGGGCAAAAGTCATAACACTATGTTTTGCATACTTGACATTCTAAGTAGCTCTGGATAGGAGTGTCTGCCAAATGCATTAGAACACTGTATAGTACATATACTACCAACCATAACAGGGAGAAAGAAATCTGGATGCCACTTGGCACAACACAGACTCAGTAAAACACAACCCTCACTTCAGAAATGAATATCAAACTCAGTGTAGCAACCCAGACTAGCACACTGTGTATCAATCAGCATGGCACTTTGCATACGCCATACTTTAAAGCACTCTGTTTAGTACTCAGTATAGCAATGTGAATGTCGAAGAAAATTGACTTTTCCCTGTATTTTTTAGGGGAACAGTTAAAGGCAAGGGAGACACTCTGTACAGAGTAATATACATGTTTTAATTACTGACTGCACTTTCACTTTACTACCCAAATATCTTAAACAGAATATAAACAAATGTTTACAACAAACAAACAGGCTACAAATCATGTGTGGGAAGCTGCATACTGTAGCTGCACAGAAAGCCACAACAGTATGCTTCTGTACATGTACACAGTACCTAGCTTTTAAACCTCCATTAGAAGCATTGAGCAAAGCACTATGCATAAATTACTTTGCATAAAGTAATTTGCATAGAACTCTGTATAACACTCATAACACATAGCATTGCACTTTAGTTTTTACTGCATCAGAAAATATTTTTAAAAAATCCTAAATGGTATAAAATTTAAACACTTGAAATCCAATCTAAAAGTTGTTTTTTGTATATATTTATATAATATTGTGGCATCTGCCACTGGGCTGCAGGGAGTTGACCAATGGGAGAGCAGTGAGGGACATGATTCCCAGAATACCGTGTGCCTTTGCAGACTTCAAGTTACAACGTGTGTATGCTTTTATTCAGTTAGATGTGTCTTTTGTTAGTTAATTGGCATATGGAAATTTCCTGCCATATTTGTAGTTTTTATACCATTTAGTTTCCTTTCCCTCTATTCTTCCTTAAGTTTATTTTAGTTTAAAATGATTCAGTTGAAATAAAAAGGTCAAGCTTAACAGACAAGCAGAAACAGTGGCTGTGGGAGCTTCTGTGGTGATACGGTGACATCTTCTCGGCCATGGAGAAAGACGAACCGACTTAGCGCAGCACAGCATTAATGCTGGTGATGCCGTTCCAGTTCAGTTCTGCCCCCACTGGCTTCCTTTGGCTAAGAACGAGGCTGTGGAGCAGAAAGTCAGAGAGATGGCGGTGGTGGGAGTTAATGAGTCATCAAACAGTCCCTATGCAGTGCTGGGTAGTCCTGGCAAAGAATAAAGTGAGAACTTTTGGGCATTGCAGTGCACCAACCATGTTCAAGCACCTAATGGAGCTATTGCGCATTGGAATCCCCAAAGGATTGCGATCTTCACAAGAAGCATGATCATGACGTTGTACTGGTTCGTGTCCCAAGCTGATGGTGTTCTCACCAGGTTTTCTATTCTGTAACCCTCCGACTGGGCCCTAAAACATCTCCTCTAGTAGCGTGTAAGCTTTGTCGAACACAGTGTGACCAGAGCTGGAGTGGAAAAAGCCAGCAGTGGTGGAGGTCCATGCCTCAGAATGTTGGTGAGTCTTGGAGCTTCCTGGTTTTGGCTTCATACTGCCAGCGTTTTGCACACAGGTTCACTGCTACACTGGTTCATGGTGAAGGGGACCTGCAGTCTAGTGGGATGAGGAGGCTGAGCACGTTTGCTTCTCTGCATGTATGGGAGACACAGGTGGAGGCTGAGCTCATCATGGACACACAGTACATATGGTACAGTATGTATTGCATACTACTGCTGATGCTTGAGCAAACCAGGATGCAAGAACTGAGTGATGGGGAGAGGGCTGTCGTGATGGGGTTACACCATTATTTGCCATTATGGGGTCAAATTGTCCTATGGAATTGATCACGTCTCGCTGACTTGGCTTGTGCAGTTCAGAAAGCCTGAGGGTCAAGTTGCGAGGTGGAATCCAACGTCACCATCTGATTCTGTGCTGGACGCTTACACTAACATCTCGTGGAGAGAGCAGAGGTAGCTGAGAGGAATGTGGCTGCTACTTTTGTTGCTAGCAGCGACACCAGAATTGACGCTGTGAGCCGTGGGGAACTCCACCACACCCAGGAGAATGATGCTGAGCTCCCTGTGTGTGAGGATGGCTCCAAGTGGGACAAAAGCTTTTGTCCCACTTGGAGCCATCCTCACACACACCACTGCTGAGACCACTCCGGGACAGACCACTGTAGGAAACGCATTGAAGTGACTGCAATAGTGGTTCTACTCCCCAGGCGGTCATATAAACATGGAAGACGTGCCCTTCTGCAACCGGATCCTCATATGCCAGTGCTGATGCTCCAATCCCACTGTCAACACTGGGGAAATTCATGTCCATACCACTATGGCAGAGTGGCCATCTTGTGCCAGTGCCAGAGGAGCTCCATAGTGACCAGGGACAGCACATAGTGACCAGTTGGCGGTCATGGCTGAGGTCTACAAATGACTGGATGTCCAGAAGAACTTGGACTACATTGCTCCATCCTCAGAGCAATGACCTGGTGAAATGTTTCATCCAACACCAAGGCGACTCCCAGAATGCCATGTGCCTCTCTGCAAACTTTGTTTAGTTTAAAATGTTATTTTTTTAGTGCTGTTCATTTACATTTCTGTATTTGTTTGGTTACCTTTCTCCATCCATAGGTTTCTGCTTGTTCGCCTTGTGAGCATTTTTCAAGAGGCTTCACTCAAATTTTATTTTCCTTGAATAGAGACATCGCATTCACTGGTTCTGTTGTCATGCTGACAAAATAACTGAATGAACGGCGCATCACATTACTATCTGAGCAGGTTCTTAGTAATTGGGAGTCCTAATTTAGAATCCATATCGCTTTTGGGAAGCATTAGCAGGAAGCCTCTCCGGTACGTGCAAGGTAAAGTTACCGCAGTACTACGTTCGCATGCTCGAAACCCACGTGGCGTATGCAGTTGTACTGTAAGTCGAGTTGACTAACCGTGTCTGCGGGATCCGTAAAATGTAATATATGGAATGGTATACATGAACTGATGTGTGAGGCGTTCTGTTCAAATACAAGGCGTACGCTATCAGGTCAGGTGAACTATTGCCAACATTCTCCTGAAATTTGTTGCCTTTTTAGTGTGACTTGAGTTCCCGTTTCCCACTGACAATCCTATATTTCAGTCTGTATCCGTGTGCCGATTTATGTTTATAATTTAAATCAACAAATTACCAGTCGCTTTACGCTGCCAATGTAAGACATGCAAACTGTTTTTTTTATTATTTAACCCCAAAGATTCCAGATTCAGATTACCTGATATTTAAATAGCTTTAGCCAATCGTAATGTATATCTGATTGGCTGAGACCAAATTGTTCCGCCCTTTTTCCAACCATTCCTTAACGTCATTCAACCCACGTGACGTTCTGTATGCTTTGGAAAGTTAAAAACAGTACATCGCAGCACACTCTTGCAGCGTGTACGTTGCATTGCAATAGTTTCCTGGGGTTTTAGGGCTACTTAATAGCAATCTAATTCACATTAATCTTTCCAAGAAAATATATTTGCGTTTTCATTTTTTTCCCTGCGTTTTAGCACAATCAACATAGGCTATTTGTTTCAATTCTGGCAAATAGAAGTTAAAGCTAAGCACGCTTCAAGATTGTCAAGTGGTGAGCTAAACTAGCATACCTAGCTTGAGAGGCGAGATGAATACAAGTTTGGGACTTATGCAAAATAAATATATAGATGGATAAAGAAATTGTGTATTTATTAGTTACAACACCTGAAAACTGTTATCATTTAGCTATATGGCATGTTTGACACGTCACGCGCTTGTGATTTGTTTTCATGACAGACATCAGTGTGGCAGTGTAAACAACGGGAAGACGACAACCCAACTACTGCTGAGTTACCTACCTACCTAGCTCGCTAGCTAGTTTGTAACGAGTGCAATGGCGACTGAAGTTGAGTCGTGGACCTCTGCTCCTCAGACGGATGGTAAAATGCACTTACATTTAAAAACACCTGGGTGTAAGGACAAATTGGTTTGGGGTTAATTGCGCAAACGGCTAGGTTCGTCCGTTCAGCTATTGTTTGGGGAAATGGATGAATTGCATGCAGTTACAGCCACACTCCACCATGTGCTCTCACGTAGCCATCGAGACAAGGACAGCTGCAAAACTACGTAGCTAGCTAGCTAGCCAGCTAGCTGCTTCACTAACCTTAGTAATGACGGCAGACTTGCAGGAGAAACCGTGTCATTTGACATAAACGCAACTTTTGCTCGCTAGATAAATACGTCTTTGCTCGGTTTTTGCAGAAAAAGTTGCATGTGTAAGGACACGTTCAAATAATTGGCTATGCTTTGCTAACTCTTCGATGTGAAGTTGTACAGCTCGCTTAAAGGTAGATTTTGTTGATGGCATGTTTAGTTAGGTTACCACCCATTTCATTTGACTACATAAACGATCCACGCAGCCATTTGCACATTTTGTTAGCGAATATAATGCTGACATTTTGACTAGCAAGCAAGCTTGTACTGGATAGTGGTAACGTATAACGACGTGTGTAAGCTAACAAAGCTAGCGATAGCTAGCTAGCTGGAACCTGGTACCTTTTGTTCGTACTAATTAGCTAGATAAATGCTAGCTTTGTGATTCGGAAGTAGTATGTGCAATCTGGAAATAACGATATGTTTTACTAGCACACCAAAAACAACCCCTAGTACTATAGTCTGATATTGCGGTGGCGAACACCTTTGTCTGCACAGTAAGTGTCAATGTAATACAGATTCCTGTTTATGCACCACGCCCCCTCGCGCAGATCCTCACATCAAGAAAACGGGGAACAGAAATAAGGATATGGCGCTTAATCATTCCGCGGCCTTTGTCCAGAGTTTATTCTTTTACGATCGATAAGTACGACTAAAACACTGATAGACTGCTGGATGGGTAGTTGCATATACTACTATACCGCGTTATGTGCACGTTTGAATGTCGACGCGGTTATAGAATGTTTGTGTTTTAATTTGAATGTACATATGTAGACATTCGATTGGCGAAAATCACGTTTGAGCTGCACCACGAACTCGCGAGTCATGACGTTAGCGCGCATGCATCTCACCCTACTGACCAGTCGTAAAGCCTTACATAACATGTTCTAGCTATAGTGGGTTCGTTTCTCTGAAGTGCTTCCCCCACGTTTCGTACGTCAATAAATTCATATTGTTATTGCCCAATTTGTTAATTGCTGCGACCAATGTGGCTTTAGATGTTGCTGCTTACAAAAGAGTAATATTTTTAGATGAGTTTTTTTTTCTTGCATAAACCTGCTGAACACAGCAGAATTGTTTTGCATTCCTCTTTTAGCTGCTATTTTTCATTAAATCCCTTTAAAACGCAGTGGCAGGCAGTGGCATGGAGGTATCCTGCTGGTAAACACTGCTGAGATGAGCGTCTGCTCTCCAGTTTCTGACAGTTGAGCCAGTGGTGAGCCACACCCTGCCTCATAAATTTGGTCTCCTTGTGTACAGTGTGTTTGATAAGAACTACCAAAGACACACAGATGTACGAGTGTGTTCTGCTGGTGGCATGACCCCCGTGCGTTAATTTTCTCTTGCAGTTGGGGAGGTCTGTTTAGACGATAATGGTCTGGTCATTTAGACTGTGCACTCTTCTCCCACATACCCCTTGTGACGCTGGGCTTTGGGTAGTAATGCCAAATGCTTTTTAGTCTTCTATGGACCTGTTGAGAGTAAGAAGAGAGAAATACCAGCATTTTGATAAAAAATAATTCTTTTATGGGGGGGAAAAGACTTTATCCACTACCTGCCGTGCTGAAGGATTCTGGGAGAATTAGTTATTTAATTACTGCGGGAGTTGTTTGCTGTGGCTCCATAGATCAAGGACCTCTTCACATTGGTGTTGCATAACCTAAGTCTGACATTTATAATGTTACATAACTATGCATGTGTGCTCATGCTCTCTGGGAATTGTAGGCAAACCTGTGTGCAGTGCTGCTGTTTTACCTTTTTTTTCTATAAACAAAGAAAGCAGGATGCCTCCTTAACGTTTGAAGTGAGTTCCTAGCACTCTGTTTAATGCATGATGTGTGTAGTTGTTTCTCAAGGCTTTTTAACACACCAACAACTACCAAGCCACAGTGCGTTCACACTTTGTCGAGGACAGCTCACAACCCTCGTGACCGATGTCTAAAGCTGAGAATGTTTCTAGCCATTTTCGTGAAGGGGGGACGACGGTTGCATTTTTTCCTCCCCTTTAGCCACAGGGCCATCCATTTAGAGGAGTCTGAAAACTGACAATCTTTACATCCACAGCACATGTGCAGTGCAGCAAGCTTGTGATCCACTCATTTGGTGGCACTTGCAGAAGTCTGGGTTTAGCTTTACTGTTCTGGTTATGTTTAAGGTTTACAGTGTGGTTGTATTTCTAGTATACTGCTGTCATTAAGCAAATTATGTATTTTATTTATATAGTGCTTTTCATAGGCCCAAGGCTACTATGCATGCAAACTAGCATGTGTTTCCTTGCACACTTGCTGTTTTGTTCTGCTGCACCTCGAAAATATTTAGTAATTTTGAATCTCTTGGTGTTAATTTACCCAGATTTTAATTTCCGGATCTCTCTCAAATTTCTTACTCATGAGTCTCATTTGAATAAGGCAGTGTGATTGGTGCCTATGGGCACACCTACATTGGTTTTGACACGTTGTATGGGTAGGGTTGTCACCAGAGTGGGTGCATTTTTGTTGTTGCTAGTGTAGTCATTGAAAGCCCAGGCACTGCACACAGGCTGAGTCACACTGTACAGCACACCAAGCATCTGGTGTGATGTCTGCATTGTTCTGGAATGCTGGAAAGCAGGTGAACATGGAAAATCCAGAATTTCTGCTCAGGAAGCATCTTCAGGACTTGGTGCAGTAATCACCTGACTTGGCATGGTGTGCATCTTGCTGCTGTGATTTTCTGTTCTTGTATAAATGCTGTGCAAGCATCTTGGTGGGCTTTATCTGGATGTTGCCCCATACTCGCCAGCCTCAGCCTTGATCTGAGGGGCAAGAACATCGTCTTCTGCTTCTCTACTGTGAGGTGGTAGTTTTTGCCGTAAGTGCTCTGGCCTGAGGGTGAGATGCCATTACTCTTCTGGTCATGTGACCCACTGCCAAGTCAGCACAGCTGACAAGGAAGGAGAAAGAAAGAGGCAGGCAGGCACTGCACTGTCTTCTTGTCTGGGCAGCTTCTTGCCTTGGCTCCTGGGTCAAAGGTTGTGGTGAGGGCTGGTGGGAATGTGAAGAGCTGCAGGGGTTGAACTATGTGGCGATGGGCGAGCAGCACTGGAACAAGGCTGCTTGTTTTGCACATGCTCTGTATCTCCGGCAACGGGTGCAAACAGCTCCTTATCATGGACATGTGGGAACAGCACAGATGCTCTGGGAAGGTGTAGATGAAGCTTTTATCCAAAGCAACTTACTGAATACATCATGGGTCCCTGAGTCTTAACCCTCAGCTGCACAACAGTGGCACCTTGGCAGTGGTGGGGCTTGAACTGGCAACCTTCTGATTACTAGTCAAGTGCCTTAACCACTGAGCTACAACAGCATTCATGTTCAGCCTGCACATCGTTGTTACACTCTCTGTAGAATCTGATAAATATTTTGACACCAAAGTTATTCATTCAGATTTTACTGAGGCGGATGGGTGTGTGCTTGTGTGGATACACACAAGCGTTTTTGCAGTTATAACAGATTAGTGTTATCTTGCATTGAGATTGCATACTGCTACTGACTGAATAGCCCCTCCCTTTCCAAGCGTGCAGTAGAGCATAAGGGGCCTGTCAGGTGCCAAGCTGTGACCCAAATGAAGGCTTCGTTGTCTATAACCGCATCAAGAGCCCCTGTGCCATGTGCTGAAGTTATTATAGATAAATGTGTATAAATTATACTGGGCTGTGTGTGTATAAAATGTATAATATAGAGAATAGCTTCCATGTAAGAGAGTGTTGCTTGTTTCACATTGTGGTAGTGTTTTATTGCCAACAATAGCTAGATGCATTAAAATGCCAGCACAAGGTAACACTAGCAAAGTAATGTTAAAATGATCTGTTTTGTTCAAGCGTTAGCATGATGTATTGTATTTCTCTCCATATCTGTGAATCTCTGTGCCACCAAAGTCAAGTTGCCACTTCAAGCGTTAAAACAAGAATGGCACTGCAGAGCTGGTGTTTGGTTCGTCTGTTCTGTAGACTTCATAGAACCATGGTGGCTCTGTTGGAAGACGATGCTCTCCCTACGTAGATATGAAGGGCTTTCTAAGCTGATGAAACCACAACAATTTGTAGGTACAGGTGATAATATACCAGTGAGAACATGGTTATGTGTACTACCTGTTACACACTACTTTAAATTCCGGGAGAATATCTTGACACTTTGTAGGTGTGGTAAGGGAGTCTTGTCTAAACATATCTGTAGAGGAAATGTAGGCTGGCTTTTTTTTTTTTTTTATCATCTAATTTGATCAGGCATTTTCCAGTTCTTCAGCAACTGTACTGCTGTACCTGCAGTTAGTTAAAAAAAAGAACTGTAACCTGAATTATTGACCCAAGGTTCAGTAGCTGTATGTTTTCAGTATGTGCATTGTGACAGGGAGTTAACATAAGCCATATGATATCATTTAATAGGACCATGAACATCTTGCCAGTCAGGTTCTTGGGGAATTAACAATATACAATACAGGCAGATTCTGGCTGACACTCTATTTAACACTTCAGCACTGATGTAACCAAGGACTGGTGTCTTTTTGGTTGTTTTTGTCTCTGTTGGAGAAAATTGTCAGCCTGCATGTTTGTGTGCAGTGGATGAGAAGTTAAGCATACCCCAAATATGGTGTTTGTGTCACACAGGTAACCGCATCACTGCCACGTTCCATGTCTCTTTAGTAAATGAACTTTGTGTGTGTGTCCAGGTGTGTTCTCCTTCGAGCAGGAGCAGGAGGCAGAAGAAGGTCTGTATGATGAGCTGAACGAGACTGAGGTGAACGGGAACTGGACTCCGCAAGAGAAGGCTCTCCATGAAGCGCGGCTGAAGGCTAAAGCCAAGCGCCGCCTGCGCAAGTCTTCGTCCCGAGACTCCACACGGGAGTCGCTGTCCGAGTCAGTGTCTGGAGAACCGGGCGCAGACCCCCACAGCCCTAAGGGCAAGACCCACAGCAACGACCGCAAGTCCCGCACAGGCAAGGGCCGTGGCCTGCCCAAGAAGGGTGAGTACCGTTTCTGTTGGGGGGGGGGCGGACAGGACTGCTATTTATGTGTAAATCATTGGGTGTGTGTGCGCAGGCAGGCAGGCTGTTGGGTACGTGTGTGTGTACTGTGTGTAGGCAGGCTCATGCATTGTCTGTGTGCGCAGGTGGAGCGGGGGGTAAAGGGGTTTGGGGCGCGGCAGGTATGGTGTACGAGATGGAGGAGCCAGACGCCAAAGACCCAAACTATGACGAGTCTGCTCAGGTGAGTAGCGTGTGGCAGGTGGCCTGGAGAGAATCACCTGACTACAGCAGCTACCTGCTGCTGCTCATAAACAGCTCCTGGTTCGTCTCACCTTTTGTTTGGTGTTTTAAGAAACACTGACAGATTTGTGTATTTTATGATGACGTGACATGAGGCTCGAGGCTAACAGTAACAGCACGCACACACGCATGCGTGTGCTTACATGTGGCTAACAGAGTAGAGGAAGAAAAACAGGAAACTGAGTCAGTGTTGACATTATTGAAAAGTATAACGTTCCAGTAACTCTTGTTCCCTCTCCAGTCAGAGTTTGTTTAAGTCTTCAGTGCTTGTCAGAACAATGGTTTTGAAAATCCCTGGAGGTTTTCTAGCAAAAGCCATAATGCCCACTCACCGAACTGGAACATCTTTCTATTTAGCCCTAGCACTACCCACCCCCTGTTTTTACTCTCACTGGGTTAGCCAAGTGTGGACTAGCATTGAGTGCTATGTGAACAGTTGTTTTGTGTAAGGAGACCTTGTTAAGTGTGTGTGTGTGTGTGTGTGTGTGTGTAGGGAGACACTATTTATGCCACAGTAGTGCCTGAGCTGGAGGAGGGTGAGCTGGAGAAAGCGGTCAACCCCATTGTGCAGGAATACTTTGAACATGGAGACACGAGAGAGGTGGAGGTGAGCTGCAGTACCCTCAGCTGGGTACTAAAATGTTGAGAAATGTTATCTGAGAACAGGTGCAGCGGTAAATGTTTCTGTGCATGGGAAAGCAGGGGCAGTAACCCGCCGTGGTGTGCGCTTGCCTTCCCCAGATGTTGCTGAAGGGGCTGAACCTGGGCCCCCATAAGTACGAGTTCTCCTCCCTGGCTCTGTCCCTGTCTCTGGAGGGCAAAGCCAGCCACCGGGAGCTCACATCCCGCCTGCTGTCAGACCTGGTGGGGAAGGTGCTGTCTGAGAGTGACATGGCCCGCGCTTTCCACAAAACGCTTCAGGAGCTGCCGGACCTCATCCTGGACACGCCTGAGGCTCCGCAGGTGAAAATGGCATCCAGATAGTGCGTGACATTTCCAAGTGGAAACACAGTGATACAACAGCGCTAACATGCAGTGAGAAGGAATGAAAGTCAAACAGGCATTGGTACAAGCTCTTTCTGAAGTATGCTGTGAGGGATGGAAAACATTACAGAAAAGAATTTGATCAAGCACGCAATGGTAATAAAAGATAACAACTACTTGTTTTATGATTACGGTTTTAGAACTACACTTTGGTGATTAGCATTGATAAACAAATGTAGGTAATTTAAAAGAGGGACATCCCCATCCAGTGTATGTGGAAGCTGAGACTGGGGTTCTAGCCCCGTTTTGGTCATTATCTCCGTCTCTGCTCTCCAGATGCTCGGGCAGTTCATCGCGCGAGCCATTGCTGATCACGCGCTACCCATGAATTTCCTCGACCGCTATAAAGGCAAAGTGGACTGCGAGCATGCCAGGTGCATTCTGGGAGTGCTCACACTGGGGCCAAACCTGTTGGAGTGAACTGCTGTGCTGCTGAACTGAGACATTGCTTGTCCTATCCAAGTACCCATCACTGAAGAGAACATTGACATTGCATTAGTGGTAATTTGGCTGGAAAGTGTAGTTTTATTACCTCGGATGTCCAATCAAGTGATCTCATTATGGTAGAAGATGCAGCAGTATCACCCAGGTGCTTCTCTAGCGAAGGAAGCTCCAGCACCCATATCTGCAAAACAAGGGAGCCGTTTCTACAGAATACAATATATATCACAGGAAGTGTGAATATGTAAATATGCAGTTTCACTTTCCTG
>JAOYMR010000008.1:19856313-19866827 GCA_025802075.1 Tenebrosternarchus preto | reverse complement strand
CAAGGGAGCCGTTTCTACAGAATACAATATATATCACAGGAAGTGTGAATATGTAAATATGCAGTTTCACTTTCCTGTGATATGACTTGTCTAATATATTCTCCCTCTCTCTTTCTCTCTCTCTCTCTCTTCCGTGTGTTTGTGTACATGTGTTTGTATGTGTATTCCAGAGCTGCTTTAGATCGAGCATCCGTCCTGCTGACTATGAAGAGAGAGATGGTGCGGTTAGATAACGTGTGGGGAGTGGGTGGCGGCCAGAGGCCGGTTAAACACCTCATTAAAGAGGTATGGAGACAAGACTGATATAAATATCATATGGTGGAGTGCTGTGTGTCTGGGGGTGGCTGTTCAAACCGTAATGCTAACCAATCATTGCTGATCTATATACATTCACCAGCCAGTTTATTAGAAAAGCATACATTGAATATCTACAGTCACTGCTCCCTAATGGGTAAATCCCTATACCTAATGGGTAAATACCTATACCTATGCATGATCTGTCATCTCAGCTCTTTAACCCATTCATGGTTAAATTCATGATTTGTTCTGATTGGTCAGAAAATGACCAATAATGGTGCAGAGCATGACTGGATATCCCCAGCCAGAGTGAGTGCAGTCTAGAACAGATAACAAACTGTGCATAGCGACAGATATAATACATCTGGAAGGTGGACCTGCAATGTTTAATCTAAAGTGTCTTATGAATGCACCCTAAACAGCTTTAGGTGAGGGGTGAGCATTAACTATGGGTATGAGGGCTACATTTGAAATGAAATGCTTGTACACACGTAGTAATAGATGGCTGTGAAAAGCCTTTACAGTACAAGCAGGAGAGCAGAGCAGACAACAAGGAATAGAAAATAAAGCCAGATCCACCGTTATCTGCTGCTAGAACACATTTCCTTTTTTTTTTCCCCCCCTGAATCTTTTTTTCTGTGCAGCACGTGAAGCATCTCCACCCTTTTGCACACAGGCCTGCTAGTGATGTTTACTAGGGGAGATCACATGCTCCCAGACCAGCCCTTATCAAGATGATTTTCACGTTTCTTAATTATCTTTAGAGCTGACGGCAGTGTACTTCGTTTAACTTTAAAAAAAAAAAAAAAAAATTTATTGGGCGTATAACTAGACAGAAAATGAGAAATGAAAAATGACAGGAGCTGCATTTTAGGCCTGGTGAATTTCAGAGACTACTGTGATTACTCTATTATAGATGAACCTTTTGCTGAAGGAGTACCTGGTCTCCGGTGAGCTGTCGGAGGCGGAGCACTGTCTGCGAGACCTTGAAGTGCCACATTTCCACCATGAGCTTGTCTATGAGGTACCTGCACTGCCTGATGCCCTGCACCCTCACATGCTTTGTTTACTCTGATTTATGAAGCGTTGCTGCAGTACCAGGCTTGAGAACTTGTGACCACACAACGGCTCGATTCGATTCCGATTCTTTAAAGTCTTATTATTTGTAGCATTACCATGACTGAAGTCCATTATTTTGTTGCAATTTATAATTAAAAGAGGAGCAATTGAGACAAAAAAATATGCGTACACAGTAATGGAATATATACAAATTACAATTGTTTGTAAAATTTATGTAAAATTGTTTTCTGTTTTCTCTAATCTTTTGTAAATAATGTAATACAAATTTGGCTTCAAAAGTATCATTTGTGTCTTGCTGTAGGCTGTTGTTATGGTGTTGGAGTCTAATGGAGACACAGCCATTCAGATGATGGTGAAACTTCTGCAGGCCTTTTGGAAATCAGGCCTAATCACTCTGGACCAGATGAACAGGGTAAACAAAGTCGCCATGAGTTGTCTGGTACAGCGGTCGGCTTTGGTATAAGGGACAAAGCTCAGCACAGTACAGCATAGACAGGGAGTGAGTGCACTAACATTACTGATGACTGGAATAAAACCACAGGGGTAGGGCAAGTACACTAGTGCAATTACAGTATGTGCATAGGGGTAACGAGTCAAGATTTGAAAGATTGACCTGCCAAGTGCAGTTTGCACTTTTCCCAGAGGAGGGCATCCGATGTGAATGACGTCTGGGGTGGGAGGAAAGAGCAGATATTCTGGGGCCCCGGCTGCCTGCTCCAGACTGGTGAAGCTCATCAAGGAGTGGAGCTACAACCAAACATCTTCTCAGAACTCATAACACAATGTAGCTGGTTTCTGATTCTCAGTCCAGCTTGGTCTTGACAAAAAAAAAGTCATAAATTATATGAAAATTATGAAAACGTGGCTGTGCAGCATGTAGTTGGTGCAGTATCTAATTTGGCCACTTGTGGGTGCTGCAGGGCTTCCAGCGTGTATACGACGAGCTGCCGGAGATCAGCCTAGATGTGCCTCTTGCCCACTCCATCATGGAGGCGTTTGTGGACGTTTGCTACCAGGAGTCTGTCATCACTGCACAGCTGCGAGACGCCTGCCCCTCCAGGTCTGATATGGAAGTCTTTCCATCTTAATTCACAATATGAATAAAAATTGTGTGTATAATTTTGTTTGTTTATTTGTATAGGATTTTAGGAATTTGACATTGTCAGCTCTTAATGTCCATCATCTGGGTGACATTTGTTACAAGAATGGAACATTACTGAGAATAAAAATTTTTATCAGCTAAGAAATAGCTAAATACCTAGTGTCATTTATATAAAAACGTTTAGCTCTGCTTTCTGTGCTGGAGATGCTTAAGGATCACAACACATCTCGGGTCTTTTAGCTGTAAGTGAGAAACGGTTCAGTGGGAAGTGACTTCAGTCCCTTGTAATAAAGCTGTAAAAACAACTAAGTTAAGGTTGACATTCTCATTTTTCTGTGGGGAGCCAACCTAATGAGTGGTCTTCAAAAATTAACGTGTAATAATATTTTAAGGATGTAGCACAAGATGTAAATTTTGTTGCCTTTTATGTATGTGAACTTGTCTGTGAGATTTTTGCTTATGGGAATTTTTTTTTTGTCCACTAGAGGGCGAAAGCGGTTTGTGAGCGAAGGTGATGGAGGCGTTGTTAAAAACTAGAGGCAGGACAGGAGATCTGCATGTGCCCCGCCTCACTGTCTTCGACTCTGCCCTGGAACACAGTCATGGGTCCATCCTCCACACGACAAACAGCCCACAGGGAGGAGGAGGAGGCGGAGGGATATGCATCCTCCACATGGCCAGCAGCCCGGGAGGGGAGGGGAGGGGAGGGACATGTATGGGGAGGGTGCCGTTTTCCTTCCTTCTCTTCCTCAGTGGATTGTTTCGATTCTAGTTGTGTTTAATTTTTTTGAGGGTTTTGGTTGTGGGCGGGGCTCAATCTGCTTAGCAACAGTGACCATGCTTTGTTTCCGCATCAGTTTGCATGTATAATGCATATATGAAGCTAAATAAATAAATAAATAAATAAATAAGAAAGGAAAAAAAAAAAAAAAAACTAAGTCTGAGAAGAATCGCTTATGCATTAAAGGCCGGGTTGGCAAATATTGCAGTAAAGGCCAGGCTGGCACATAATGTCACTTGGTGAGGATGGTCTCTATATTCTCCATGTTCATGTAGCTTCAGTTTATCAGCATTTTTTAAGTCTTGTTGGTGCCAAGAAGTTGGAAACACTTTTGTAGCTGTGTATGTGCTTATGCCATTCTTTTTTTTTTTAAAGCCCTTCCTCAACGAGCAGCTGGTCATTTGGGATTTCATTTTGGGAGTCCTGAACTGGTTTACTTTTAAGACCGTTTGCGAAGTTGGTGATCTCTTTAAACATCCATGTCTCATACTAATCGGACATTTTATTTACGGTTTGAAAAGAGGGTGTCAGGGTTTTTTGTGTCCTGAGGTCAGACAGGGGAGAAGAAAAGCATGAGGTGTTTGTTTCTGCAGGTTCTGACAGTGGTCACCTTTCTAATCCCCCACAACCACCAAAAACACAAAGTCTACACCCCCCCTCCCCCTCATTTCTGCCTTCCTTTTCACGGGTTTGGGAAAAACAGAAACGCCGTTCTTTTTTCCAGTGCTGGTGGTTCTGCAGGAGACACGGTTTTCTGGTTTAGTTGCAACATCTGTGTAAATACATAGATTTGGACAGACATCCTGATGTAAACAATCAGCCATATAGCTCAGGTGTCAAGACTAGCTCCGTCTAGTCAGCTCATGACGGATCAACAGAAACCAAAATGTGGTGTTTTTTTCCTGTACAAAATGGTGACCATGATTGCCCATGATTGTATCTGTGTTCATACAATTTTCAGAACAAAAGCATTATTTTTGACCAGCCAACTGTTTTAGTCTCAGCATTAAGTATACAGGACATTTTGACACTGTAATTATTTCTGAAATAAAAAAAATATATATTCTAGTCTGTTTTTTTTAAGAAGACAAAAAAGATATGGGGAAATGATTTTTGTGAATAAATGATTTTGTATAGTTTACAGAAAAGGAATAAGTAAACTGTACAAGACTAACAAGAATTAATCCAACACTGACATTTGAAACGCTACGTAAGAATTCATCGATGTAACTTATGAAATGGTTGACCTTCACCAAGTCCTGGTCAACAACAGTTAAGTGCAAGCCAGACACTCTTTGCATGTAGTTGTACCCGTTTTAAGTGCTGATCATGTAATGTGATCATTAATTACCAGTTGTGGGCTATTAGGACAAATAATGACAACTTGTTTTCAGGTGCAAGCAGATGGATACATGCTCAGAAAAATGAGCTGCACGTCTGTATTTTGTCTACTGACACCAACACTAAGGTGATGTGATAGTACAGCTGATTCACAACTCAGGACCAGTTGAAAACTAGTTTTTTTTATCTCCACATTTATTTCGATTAGGTTGCAAATTTCATCATGAAATGAGAGAGAGGAAGCCTGGGTACTGAAAGGACTAGGCCTAATGTGCAGGAGACCCGCTGTGCATGTCAAAGGTGGGTAGGGCATCGGCCGGGCACGAGGCCATCACCAGGGCTATAACTCACATGCTGTCACTTAGGAAGCCTTTGATACCCCTGTAGAAAACAGAGCCAGTAAAACAAGTGTTTATCTGAGGTGCAGCTGTGAGGAGAACCTGGCCCTGGAATAGGCACCAGTATGAAAGTGCATGAAGGACAGGGCATGTTGGGGAAAAACATTACCATAAAATCTTAATATTAAGCAGCTGCAGAAGCTGGAATCACTGGGCCTTGAGTAGCCTAAAAAAAGATGTATGATACACAGCCGTGTAATATGTTAATATGTAGTATGTGTAATACGGTAACGTGAAAGGGTGGCTGGAGGTTAAGTGATTACCGTTGGAAGATCACCAACTGACTCCTCCATCAGCCAATCAGCAGCAGAGTGCTGTGGAGTTAGATGAATATGACAAACACTAAAATTCCCACATTGTGGAATAGTTCAGAACACTGTATACATCACTTACACCTTTAGTCCCACATTAGTCATGAAGAGCAAAGGTGGAGCAGCATTGTGACTGTACCTTGATTCGAGCCTTGCCTGCTCCACCAGCTGCCTGCTGAGGGTTCAACCCAGCCACAGGTATAAGCTGTAAGAAAACAACACCCAGTCATCTCCAGCCAGCAGAAAACCAGTCAGTAAGGTGATGTCACAGATGGTGCACTTTGAACTTTTCATCTTTTAACTCATCTTTCTGGTTTAATTATACCTGAATTGGCTGGCCATTGTTTAAGATGGGAGGCTTGGCGTTACCCATTCCATTTGCCTGTGGCAGCACAGCAAAAAGTGGAATAATCTAAAAAACAACAAAAAAAGTTAAACATAACATGAAGTCAAGGAGGTTACAATCTGACCATTTGCCTGAAGATCTGTTCTCTCATCATGAGCAGTGAAGTGCAAACCGCGGCTGGTTGGGGCCCTGGTGCCTGGGGTTGGGCTATGCCAGCCTGCTGCTGTAGAAGTGCTGCAAGAAGTCCAGGCCCTTGTACTAGAGCAGCCTGCCCATTAGGGCCAGGACCCGGTTGAATAAACATCAGCTACAGTAAGGAAAGAAGAAGAAGAAGAAAAAAAATCTCTCTTCATACCTGTATGCATCAAATACAGCTGAGGTTTGGATATGCTAACACATGGAAACAGCTGAAATCTCTACACAGAACAAAATAAATGCATGAGATTGAATGTTGTTCATGAAGTTGATGTTCTTATGCATGCCATACCTGTGGTAGAACGAGCCCTGGGAGAACACCAGGATTTGCGGCTGCATTTGCGGCTCCATTCACAGCAGCTCCGTTCACGCCAGCAGTCTGTCTCAGGTAAAAATACCAGTCACAACATGCTAGTATGCTCTGATCCATTCAGCAACAAGACGTGACTGGCTAAAAGATTTCATTATAGACGTATTTAAGCATGATTGAAATTGATCAGAGAAATGATGAGAAACAGTGGATTTTGATCCATTTGTAATTCAACTGTGAGGAAATTCTGAGTGAGGAATCCCTCAGTGCTGTGTCAATATACCTCAGCGCTCCCTGATGATGCTGTTGCTTGTACCTAACAGTAATTGGAGCAAAAAGAGACATTTAGTTGTTTCCAGAGGATCTCAGAAGAATAATTCTGCAACTGCAAGTTTACCTTACGTTTTAGATTGCTTAAAAACTTAACATCAGACTGGAAAATTGTTTAAACTGCATTTTTATGTGGAATTCACTTATTTACTATGCACAGTTTGCTAAAACTATAAAGGTTTGACAGTGAAAACAGACTAACAGACATTCAAATCTATACAATAATAACAGTAATTAAACAAAGTTACAATATAAAAGCAGCCTTTTGAACTGAAAATCTTACCAGAAATGTTTTAAAAAGAATCCAAAGTAAGCAAATCATGATGATCTGTACAAAAAAGGAATTTGTACATTGGTAAAACTGTAATGTTTCCAAAATAGTAATACAAATAAATATTGATTTAAACTATTAAAAAAATGAAACGTTAAAACATTTTGTATACATACTGCAATGTAGTGCTTCACCAGAGGTCATGTGGTGATGTGCTGTCTGGGTTCAGTATCAGCCTTTTATGACTTTAGCCCAGCCACAGTGGAAACCGCTGTTTTAATCTTGTTTTGGGGTTGTACATAAAACACTCATCATAACAAGGTCTAACCTTCATGTGAGTCTTACTACGTTACTGTGACTGTATGTGCTATAAAGCTGACTTGTATAATGACAGACTGAGATGAAATGTTGTATTTGTCTAACTTGTATCCAAAGGCTCATACTCACAGACATCTTGTGAGGTCATATTTCACCACAGTATTTAGCCTTGCCACAGTATGTGTCAACATGACTTCAGTTAGAACTAATAACAGACGTCTGTAGAATGTGAGCCATTAAGGGACCTTTGTTATAAGAAAAAGTGGTAAAATCTTGTTTTAATGTTGAAAGAAAACACTCAAGGTGTCAATATTATCACATTTATTACTGAATGAATTTCTGAACAAAATACCAAACAAATTTAATACATGCAGCTGAATACATTTCAAGCTATTTTGGAATATAGCTTCTGTCTTACTAATGTTGAAGAGACCGCAGCTGTTGGAAACCATGGGCTAATGACATTTCTCAGTTGTTTATTTCCATTTGCCATAACAGCCACTAGTTAAAGAAACAGCCATGGACACTGGCAAGGCATAAAAACTAAATCTTAATATTCTCAATAATTAATATTCTGAATCTTAAAATTGACAGTTAGCAGATATGTATTGTTGGGTGTATTGTCTACTTCCTAACGAATACTAAAATGTATTTATTAACATTATTAAGAAAGACCACTATTGAAAATAGTACAAAAAAAATACAACCAAATTTAGATTTTCTATGTACAGATAAAATCTGGACAAAATTTCATGTGCCTTTGTTTCTAGAAGATTGGACCGATGCAAGGGTCTCCTTACCAGTCTTCCCCAAAACATAATTGTTCTGAATGCTAACCGGAGCAAAAATATGTGAACATATTACACCAATTTTCAGGTTCTTACACCACCGTTCCATTAGCTACAGGACTGAGCTACTACAGGACAATACTACCTGTGTGTAAGTCATTAAATGGCTTAGAACCCAAATAATAGTAATAGTAATGCCTTTTATTAGGCATTAAGTTAAATTAAATTAAAAGGCCATTTACGTTTCTGTTCCATGAACGTGCCCTTGCTCACACAAAATGAGGTTATAAAGAATTTACTTTTCAACTGGTCCTTTTCAGAGGCAGCTGTATAAATTGGCAGTATTTTTAGGCATCGTGTGCATGCTCTCTAGATGAAGGCTGCCTCGTTGAGAAGGCAGCTCTCTTCTCAGGTGCCCTATTATAACCATAAAGGTAGTGTTCTTGTCTAGGACAATCCCACAGATCTCCACTGCTTCACTTTAAAAAAAATGGTGGATAGAGATGAGTAATACGTTTACGTGTCAGGTAACCTGATCATCCGGAACAAATGTTTGTTGTCGCTGACGAAAACCTGCAGAGAGCCAGAATGCTGCTCACATCGTCAGGGCTTCTCTGGGTATTGTTGTTTAGACAAACACTCTTTGAAAGGAAAAAGAGAGAGACCTGCATGGGGTTTTATGGATTTTAAAAATGAAAGAATTCTTTCATAACACTACATCTTTTGTGAAGGTCTTGGCATTTGTATGTTCCAAACTGTTGGTGCTTTTAGGACATGGGCAAGAAGATGCTGACTAACATATTTTAATGTTACTCACTGGTTAACATATTTCAAATGTCAAAATTAAAGTTCAGTTCAACTCGTAATGTTTTACTGGCATGTGCATTAACAAATAATTAAAAACATTATGTAATGTGTGAAGCAGAAAATGGCTTAACAATAGAGCATTAAAAATGGCAAAAAGAGGCAAAAAGTAACAATCAAATAAATAAAGGAGCCTGTTAGTAAGGCAGGTAGTTTTTTACTTAGTAATGTGTATGAAAAAATGTGCGTGTACATCTGGCACTCAGTGTTCCTTCTATGGTGGCAGACGAGGACATTTTGCACTGCTAATGTAGTGTTCTTTGTGATCCCTCTAGTAGGTGTGGTCATTTTTTAATGTTTGAGAGGCTGTTAAATCTGCCAATATTTAGCAATAATAACTGGAAAGAACCATTCAGGAGTTTTCTTGAATGTTCAGCATTCTGTTAGAAAGTTTTGGTTTTGATTTGTTCTTACTTTTGGCAAGACCTTTGATCTTTAGCAATGCATACTACTCATATTACTCTGCACTAACTCACACCACAATAATGCCCCAGCCATGGGACAATTAGTTTGTCAGTGTTTTTTCACAAACAAAAAGGGAATAGATTTTCCCTAGCTGGAACACCAGGCAGATATACCATTCTTAATACCTGAAGGAAATTTAAGTATTTGCAAAAAAAACATGAGAACATGAAAAGTCAAAATGTGCAAATGTACAATATCAAATTCAAAAAGTAAATAAAGCCAAGACAATTAGCAAAGGCGTTGTATGTTCATATCCCTCATATCCCTATGTCATCATCTGTCAACTGAGAATGGACCATTTTCATTCATTTGTTACATTTTGGGTGCCTTACTGTAAAAACAGGGTTGCACATCTAGTTTTGCAGTCACTATTGGCAAAAGGACCGCTATACAAAACTTCCTAGCTTTGGCATGTGATATCCAGTTTAAATGCATTTTCCTTTAAATCTCTTTCCTTTAAATTTCCTTAAAAATCAAATAAGCCTGTTGCACTGTAGTCTCATCCTGTCCATTTTTAGTTGGAGTAGGCAAATATAGAACAGCAATAAATAGCACAGGATAAAGGTACATTTGTTCAGCTACTAATGCAATAATTGGTGTGTAATTTGATCTTATGTTGCCCAAATCTCCTTCAGAATTTTTGTCAAGACTGTGTACTACACATACATACACAACCTTACTGTTTTACTGTTCTATTATTGTTAAAAACTATTCAGCAAACCTATTAATCAATAAACAACAAATTAATCAATATTAATTAACAAACATCTAAAAACAACAAAAATATCAATAAAATACATAATAATAATAAATACATTTATTAAAATAAAAATACTTTATTATACGATTAGTATTATTACCAGAAATAATTTTGGGAACTATACTTTTGGGGTTATAAACGGCAAGCATATCTGTGCTCTGGTACCATAATAATAAGTAATTGTAAACAATTTCTAATATTTATCTTTGTAAAATCCATTTAGCTTCGAACTGATAAACCACAATGACGTAGAAAAACTAGAGCTGAACTCTAGCAACTGTCACCATCACTTTGTAAAACCTCGATGTTTTCCGTTCATTTATTTATTCATTTGTTTGTTTGTTCCCTTTAGGTATTGCCATGCACTCCTCTCATGCCTTTTTTCACAGCTATGCAAGCACGGTCCTCCGTCTTTGCGGCAGATTCACAATGTTTGACTTGATACATAAATCCGTTTATAACAGCCTAGACTATTACTCACATAGATATAATACACGTAGATGCCTCATTACGGGCTGGAGCGTAACCCAGCGTCGACGCCATATTGGATGGGTCTC
>JAOYMR010000008.1:19829688-19840118 GCA_025802075.1 Tenebrosternarchus preto | reverse complement strand
ACCTACAACCAAGTGAAGAGCTCCATCAACAACGCAGTGAGTGTACATTACAATATGTGTAAAAGTAGACATTCTACGCTTTAAAGTATTTTGTAATATTCAGTACCTTAATCTCATATAGTGAATTTTCAAGATCAGTCATGGAGCAGACAGTCACGTATTGAATCAGTCCTAGCGATCACTTTTAATTTGCCAGGTTTTTTTTCTCTCTCAAAAGAAATCATGAATAAACTGAAATTCAGTAAATACCTTTAATAAGAACCACTCAAATAGCAAAAGAAACACCTCAAAACATCTGTGTCTATTCCACCTAACCAAGAAGTTATCATACGCTGAATAATAATAATAAATGAATGTTTTAAGTAAAATTAAACGATACGGCTCTATGGATAAGACAGTTAAATGCTATCAATGTGAATAGAATTGTTGTCTTTCTCAATGCTGATTGGTTGAAGCAATTGAAAGGTTGTTATCATCAGTTACAGGAAAATGATATCTGCAGTAAATATTTGTAATAGTGAAGAAATTAGTCAGTTTGGTCAAAAACAATTTGTAATTTTTGGTTGAACCACTCAAATGGCTGAAGATGAATTTCAAATCATTTCTCTCTATGACACTTCCAGTAATTTTTCTCATACTTAACAATTAGAGCAAGAATAATATTCACTGAGTAAAAAATGATCAAGACTATCAATAGCTCAAATCTATATTCCTATGATTATTCTTTTTCCATTGTTGCATTGATGGGAACTGTTTACACTTTTCTCCTAACATGCAATATTTCTGTCCTAATTTCTAATAATAAAAAAAATTCTAATTTCTTTTCTCTCAAGCTGAATATACTTCTAAATGAACCCAGTACAGAACTTCTTCAACCCCAAAGTTTAAATTTTATGTAAGTTTTTCTTCTAAATGGTCTTTAAAAAATATTCTTAAAATGTATAGTAAATGAGAATAAATGATCCTTCTAATATGTTGTTTCATCACCTTTGTAGAAGTTCACCCAATCAGGTTAAAGGAAACATGGAGTACAAGTTTCACTATGGAGATAAAATACCTGTCAGCTTCCTCAGTGAGCTCAGGATACAGAGTGGTATGTTGTAGATTTCCTCGCAATTGACCATCTGTCACAATTGATTTGAATTCTTATTTAGAAATAAATTAGAATAGTAAAATAAGAGACAATTAAATAAGAACAGTAAACATTTTACCCTTATTTCTATATTCCTTATGAGTAGTAAATCTTTACATTAAAATTTAGCGTGGATTATTTGTTGTTGATGTTTTGTAAGTCAAATCTGTATTTTTATAGGTATGAGAACTACCACACCTTCCACAGCCAACACACCTCTGCAGAACACTACAGCTCCAGCTATGTAAGTGTGCTGATGCTGAAGTAACACAGTAATTGTGGTGTACTGTGCATCTATATGCTCTTGCATATTTTGCCTGAAATCTCTTCGTTCCATTAGAATAACATACTTACACATTGAACCTTTTCTAGATATTTACTGTTATCATATATGTAGGAAATGACTGGGTAACTACTCTGTTCTTTTCTATTTTGTTTTCCATGTATATCCTTAATTCCTTCTTATTTTGTCTCCTCCTTCAGATCTGGCAATATACTGATTTATATTCGTGTGGTGTTTAAGAACTTGCTGATTATACCTAGTGAATCTCAGATTATAGCTGCTGCTAAGGAACTGCTGAATACCAATGTCAGAGCAAAGCGAGATTTCGGAATCCAAAAGCTTAATAACCCTGTGAGCATCCAGAATGTCACATATCAGAGTGAGTTTCTATCTTGATAATTCTCCCAGTATTGTAAATTAACAAAATATACTTGACTTAGTATACGTGACTAGCCTCAAACAATTAGTCCAATATTAGAAGTATTAGAACCTTTCCAGATCAGCTTTTTGATTGTTTCTAATCAAGAGTTTGATATTCTCCCCCTTCTCATTTAGAAATGGACAACAGCTCATACGTCATCAGCTTTGGATTCAAGATCAGCAATGTTAGCATGATTATGACTACTGAGCAGAGAAATTATACATATAACTTAATTGAAAATACCATCGATGACCTGGTGAGTGTGAGCCACATTCCCTGTATTATACTTGCACTTGCTGAGGGTCTCAGAATATATAATCTGCATTTAAAATTTACCATTTTCTAAATAAATATATCAACTAACCTTTACGATTATTTTCAGATGAACAAAATACTGAACACACCAGGTGCAGCACCATTTGTCTTCCCACGTGCTAACTACACGTAAGAAATAAAAAACTATTTCAACTAAAGCCTTTCGAAAACAGACTTTTCCTATGCTTTGTACACTATAACTGAAGTTTATAGAGAATTAAAAAATAATTGTATAATTTAATGATTCATTTTCCCATTGCTTCCAGGGAAAACACTACTGTGATTGTAGCTGCTGCTGAATATGTTTATGGACGGGATGATATCAAATCACCAAGTGGATTTCTTGCTCAAATACTTCAGTATAGTGGTCTGGCATCAACCACGACTTCTGCTACAATCCCCACAGCTGCCCATACCACCATGCATTTCCCCACAGTCCTCAACACCATAAATCCTTCAAACAGCACTAGCACTGGTGGATCATGGTGGATCCTGGGCATCATTATCCCATGTAGCATAGCTGTCATTATTATACCATGCTTGATTCTAGTTTGTGTAAGTATCACCAAAGCTCTTTAAAAGCCATCTGTCTGTAAAGTTCTGTCCTGTTAATAAATTATTTTGTAGTGTTGAATGTCAAAAAAGTTTTAAATAATAATGCATTTTTAAAAATATATAAAAACGAATTCTTAATTAAATAGATTTTTTTTTTCTATTTCTCACCTTCTATTTCTCTGTGTGTGTTTCTCTCTGCTTGTCTCAGTGTTTACTATGTGGTTGCTGTGCTGCTCTAAGGAGGCGCTACCATAGAAGACGGTCCTACAATATCCAGTACACAACACGGAATGGACTCTTTTAAAAGTAAAAAATAAAAATGTCAAAAATGTTTAAAATATTTTATCAAAAATTTAACTGTTAAAATCTTTTTTTCTTTTATTACCTTATCTTTCCATTTGTTTGAATGTGTTTCAGGTCCTTACCTTTTCTAAGATCTTTAATATTAAACATTTTTTACATAAAAAACATGAAATTATGGATAATTGAACTGTACTTAACTATATATTACTGTCTTATTTTTTGTATTTCTTCAATAAATTAAACTGAATAATCACTTTAAATACTATTTTGTTTTCATTCTGTCAGTAACACAAATATAACACTTCACAACAAAATATAGAACTTGCTTCCCAAACTTATAGACGTGTAGTTCATTTTTAAGTGACAGGACAAATGCATTTTAGATTACTAATTGTTCATTTTTAATGAATGTATATACATACAGTGTATGATTTTTGCCCTATATTTGTCCTTATTAAAACTCCTCTTTAGGCTTGGTCCTCAGTGTTGTACTGCTGGACTATAGTCTCTCAGAATAACATTTGTGGAGAATAGACTATTGCAAGAGGCATGGAGAGGAACAGGAAATCATAGCCTTTTATGAAAATCTGAATACCGTAAACAATTATAACAGGGAAAAAAAGCAATACACAGAAGTTTATTTTTACTAAACGTGTTACCAAAAGCACTTACAGAGAAGGAGAATGATGGAATGCCCTCTACGGGAAATTTCTAGCAAAGTAAAACTGACCTTGTCAGGTATTAGTTCCAGTGGTGGTTCCATCAGTTTGTTCACCATGCTCAAAAGGAATGCACAAAGACAGGAACCACCACAGGCAACACCACACCAGGGACAGCTGAAGGCAAAACCAGGAACAATGTGCAGGACAGGCAGAAATGCAGAACTGCCATGGGAGGCAATGGACACAGACAAGAGCAGGGTGGGCAGGACCAAAAGGGTGCTGAGAGCCAGAGACGGGGCCAGCAGTTCCAAAGAGGGGATGGCAGCCATCCATGGCGGATCCGAATCAGGAGGCCGGTTGGCATTCCATTCTCATGCTGGACACAGAAACGGGCAATGTGGCAACAACCTCTGTGTCACTATCAGGAGACAAAGGAAAGTCAACGGCCTCAGGCTTCTTGGAAAAGCTGCAGGGAGCAGCATCAGTTGACTGGGGTAGACCACTGGGCATGGCCTCATTGCCAGAGATGAGGTCTTGCATTGACTCCTCGTTATAGAGGGCTCAAACAGATGAGGCCAGCGCGAAGACACCTGCAATCCTCTGGGTGACACAGGTTGTGGGAAGCTGGAGAGCCAACTGAGAGCCAACTGAGTACGAGAAAATGAGTTTGCTGAACGATCCCTGCGTCTATGCATGTCTTGCGCTAGAGGTCGATCCTCCCTGTAGCCTGAACCAAGACGTGCAGATCTGTAGTGCTTATCTGTGGTTTCATTTCCTGTTCAATGAGACGCCCTTGTACCTGCAGCGCTAGGATTTGCTGTCTCCAGCTCAGTGGCTTCGGAATGAAACCGACTCATACTAGGAAACAGCAAGAGTTCCAAAACGACGGGAATTCCACTCACCGGAGTCTCTCTCTCTCGCTATGTCCTGGTATGGCTGGTTATTCTGTAACGTGGAGCGATACTGAGGCAGACGCAAACACTGAGAAAAGCGACACTTATTCAGGGCAAATCCAAAATCGTGGTGGTTAGAACAGTCCTGAGTTGTCTTCGAACATCTTTGGAGTATGCCACCATCAAAGAGAGAATTCAGGTTCTCTGTGCATTTCAGCAGGCTACTGTAGAGCTTTCAGGGGAGAAATGGGTGAGTGCATCTAAGGTTAAACCTATGCTGAAGATGCTAAGCCACACTACCCAGTTTAAGACTGACAGCTTAACTACAAATGGCAAGGCAGCTTGGTGCCAATTTTGTACACCGGGTCATAGACCGTTCGTTGAAATCAGAGGCAATAACTGTGATGACCATGTCCACTTTACAGGACCCAAGATTAAAAAAACTGGGTTTCTTGAGCTCCACAAAATTAGAAGAAGCAATTACAAAGCTGAAAGGGAAATGTGCTGAGATAATAAGAAATACCCCCTCTTCAACCCGCCTTCAGCAACCAGAGAATTCACAAACTGGCCAATCTTCAGACATTAGTAAGTCTTTATTCAGTTTAGTAATATTATATAATGTCTATGTCATTAATAGATGTTTTTTCCCCTTGTACTCTTATATGTGACCTTTGGCATCTCCTGGATAGCACTGTGGGACAGAGCAGGCAGAGCTGAAGTGCAACAGCTGATGCTACAATTGAAGTAGACCATTACTTGTTTGAGGTAAACCTGCCAAGATCTGAAGATCCACTACTATACTGGAGCAAACAAAAACTACAATTTCCTCATTTATATCAGCTAGCACTGATATTTTTATGCACTCCAGCGTCCTCTGTGCCATGTGAAAGGGTGTTTTCTAAGGCTGGGGAAATTGTGTCTAAGAAAAGGAATCGACTCAACCCAACACTGTTAAAAAGCTTCTTTTTTTTAATAAAAATCAGTCATTTATATTTGTTCCATCTGTTGCAGTTTCCTGTCTTTCAGTTCCATAAGCACTCTTGTACTCCCAGTTCCACAAGCATTTATTTATTAAGTATTTATTTTATGTGTTTAACATCACATCACTCAAATAATAATATTTCCATGTAAAACACACTTTTATATTCGTTGACAAAAACGTGGCAAAAATATTTGATTTTATACACAGACATTTCAGGATTCTCTGACTCAGGATTAATTGAGTCTGTCATATATCCTTTTGCACAGCAGGTGTCACTAGTGAGAACGAGTCAACAAAGCTTCGGGTAATGAACTTTTGGTGAACCTTTGAGCTGGAAAGCCCCATTGGTTCATGAAGCCTCGTTTTGCCATCACTACTAACAAGAAATAACACTAAACAGGTACACGCGGAATAACAGGCAATGGAATTTATTCAGCATCAACATACACAATAACCATTCACCAAAACTTAACTCAAACAATAACCAGCGACGAGACTTAGAAATGACGGAGCCTAAATATCAAGCGTAATCACAGACAAACGAGGAACAGGTGAAACTAAAGACCGTGGAAACCAAAACATGAACTGGACTAGAATGAGTGCGTTGCCTGGGAGACCGCGACGCTAGGGTAGGTGAAAACGTGACAGTTGTCATATAACAAAGGATAATGTTTTTATTTTATTATTATTTTTTACCATTTTGTTATGTTTTATGGGAGTTAGGGAAGAGAGTTTGTCTTTTGTTTTCCTTCTTCTTTTTCCTATTATTATTATTATTATTATTATTATTATTATTATTATTATTATTATTATTATTATTTATTTTTTGTTTGTTTGATGTGGTCTGGTGTGTCACATCCTGTTATAACCACTTAACTACAATACAATTCTATATCATTTACCAATTCATTTATTTCTGTGGTGTTTTCTTGTGTATTGCCAATATCATATTATCAGTTGTAGGTTTCTTTCTGGTCAATCTGTCACACTCATGGCTACAACTTTCTTTGGTTAAAGAGAAAACCCCTCCTCATTTGAAATTTTAAGATGTAATTTTGTTAAGAAGTGTTTTTACTTCTTGTAATAGCCAATTTTTTTCTGTCAGTCTGACAATCACACTGCTTGTCATCTGTTGTTCCACTGTGTGAAAATATTTCATTGTGTATGAAGTTTGGATGTTGCATATAGTTTGTGGTTAAACATATACATCAGTGTCAATGGCAGTTACTTTTTTCTTGCTCTTATGTAAATAAACACAAATACCAAGACATATAGGTCATACATGGTGATTAAAGTGATTCTAATGTGAGAACATTTAACCTGTATGGCAGGACTGATTCTGAAGTGTTGATCAGCAAAAGTAAATAGTATAAAACTCCATCCTACAAGTGAGTTAGATTACAATGTTCAGGTTACTACCATAAAAGGTTAAACTGCTTAGAGGTCACTTAGAGGATCATATGACTTCTCACAACAATTAAAAACAAACAAACAAACAAACTATTTTTTATCAAAAGATAGTGGTATTTGACCTTGTTAAACATGACCAGCTATCAAACATTTTACTTGTATGTCTGTTAATAAAATTACACTCGTTTCAAAGGAATCTGCATGAGCAATGCCAAATAGTATAATACAAACAAGCAGACTAAAATGGCGTTTATACTGAGATTTTTGTGAAGCTTATGCTGTTAGAGATGCAAAACATGAAATAATTCTTGGTTGTGAGTTAAAATCTATGGACTTTGAAAATGTTTGATGCTCAGTGTGGGAGATGTTATGGATATCCTTAACAAATAACACAAGCACACAGACTTGATCACTCGTTGCAAAAATGCATAGTCAATGTTGCACCCCCAAATGTCCATGTTTAAAAAATAAAAATGAAAAAAACGTGGTTTAGTAGTAAAGTGTGTGCAGTGCTGAAGGCACAAACGTCTGCTTCTATGTTCTCCACGGGACTGTAAAAGCCAGCTAAACATGTCTATAGGGCTGAGATGGAAGGACATCAGTATCACAGATATGAGAAGTATGTAGCTGTGGGTGAACAATATGAAACAATATTTGTGATAGACCAACATTGTCAATGGTTCTCTGAAATAAGTGACAAATGTAACTTCAGGGCATGATAATTTTCAGGCTCTAAAGTGTCAGAGGTAGGGACACTGATGACCCTGTGTTAACCCTCAGTGTCAGGAGCACGTTAAACAAGTTAAAATCTATGAAATATCCACTAATCCACTAAACATCTATGAAATATCCACTAATAATTTGTCATTGACAGAGGAGACATCATTCACATTGATAATCATTATCTCATGAAAAGTACAAGGTATGTCAGTCGTTGAATCACAGTGTAAATACTTTAGCAGATGTAAATTTCAGATGTCATGTGATGCCCTTTGCATGGTTTTCAGTGATGCCAGTGCTTTTATAATGCCATAGTAAGTGGGTTAGCTGCTAACTGAAGAACTGCTGGAGATAAGGAAAGATGTTGTACTGTAGATTCGATTTGCCATGCTACAGAAATCACTTTGTCTAAGGTAATTTTTTTAAGAGTAATTTTTATTTCACAGCTTTCAGATATGACCGTTCTATCAGTTGTCCACAGATCACCTCGGCCTCCATGGCTCTGAATTGGCATTGCAATGTGAGGTCACAAAGAGCTGAATGCCCCATGGTTTCGTTGTTTTTTTGTACACTTAGTCTGAATTTGTAGTCACAGCTTCATTAAAAGTGTTCTTCCATGCCTACACAGTGCTGCAGAACCGTGCATTACCTAGCATCAAGCCATGCGTTTCCTGTGGTGTTAAAGACAAACATATAGTTATCAAATATTTTAATTCAACACTTTCTTCAGATGGAATTAGTGGCTCAACCACACACTGAAGGAAGCAAGAAAAGGACAACAACCCAAGTATTGCATCATTATACTGATTAGAGAAAGCCTCTGGGTGACATCTAGTGGTACAAATGAGATATAGTCAGCCTATATACAGAATTATACTAGAGAACACAACACAGTCATATATGTGTAAAGCCAACAAAAGACCATTTTGTTGTCAAATTATAGTTTAATATCAATTTAATTTAAAAACATTTAATTTCAAGGGGATGTTGGTAAAAAAAAAAAGATGAGATGAGATGGCTGATATCTTTAATGGAGTGTGTGTGTTTGTGTGTGTTTGTGTGTGCACGCACATGCTCAACATTCACTTGTCACACCCTTGGGAAAAGCTGTATAACAGAGAAATTCCAGATAAATAACCACTGGGTCTGTGCATACATAAAGTAATGGGCTAAAGTGAAATACACATGACTTGTTCTTCAGGAATTTTTCAGAGACATGTCTGAATGTGAATTACTTTTTTGAGTAAAGTTCAGCCTAAGTCCTTTTCAGTTACAGATTTTTTTTCATCATAGTCACAGCATTTATACTATAGACTTATCCTATTTAGGTGAAGAACTGCAGTGATGTTGCTCTTTCCACCATTGTGTGTTTGTGTGTGTGTGTGTGTGTGTGTGTGTGTGTGTGTGTGCGTGACATTCTATTGTGTTAGAAAGTGGGAGAAAGAGAAAGAGAGGCATTCAACTTTTATACTGGTGATAGATAATCCACCTTTTTGGACACACCCTTATCAAAAGCATCTAAAACTGCATTTTGCTCTATTGTTAAATGCTCCCACATTGTACATGAGAGATATTTTTCACAGTTTGTATATGTGTGTGATAGACAGACAGACTGACAGAGAGACAGACATAAAACTTGTGGACACACCCTAGTTCACAAAACCTGTAAACCTGTACAAACTGTTATTTCATTTAAATGAAATACCAGTTATGCCTGTTCCAGTTCATGTGTATAAGTGAGGAAATATGAAAAAGAGATTTAAGTTGGTTGTCTGACAAAGATATATGTATAAGATTTTGTGATTAGTTTGTTTAAAATGTCTGTCATATAAATATATATTATAATATAGTATAGTAGACATATGTAGAGCTACTTGAGACCTTGAGACTTTAGACCTCTAGAGCTTAGATTGTGTATTGCAGATTAGCATGTATCAATTTGAAGTGGAAACATGTACTTTTGTTCCAAATGTAATTATACCTGGTTTGATGACTTTCTTTAAACATTCAAGAATGATCATTTATATTAGGTTATTTTGAAGATGCTCTTGGTCAGAGTGACTTACAACAACAATTTTGTTTTCTACATGGAAGAAATTCTTATGAAAGTACATTATTCTAGAAGAATACAATTAAGACAGAATTGCTCAGAAATAAGTGCTTTTGGAAGAGGTGCATCTTCAGTCTATGTATGAATAGAGAAAGGAACACCACTCTACAGACAGGTAGTGGAAGGTCTTTGCAACATCTGGGAGTGGTGGTAAAGAGTCTTGAGGCATGTCTTCCCTGTCCTTTGTTAGGGGTGGTGATTCAAAACATGCTGTACTGGAGGCACGAAGGGTGTGAGATGGAGGGAGACAAAAGCTTTCACGTAGGAAGGGGTAGTTCTCTTTTTGGCATTGTAGGTTTTTGGCTTTGTAGGAAAGTGCCAGGTTTTAATGTGGCATAGATAACAACAGAAAGACAGCAAAAACACAGTAATGGAGTGATCTGTGTGAATAATTGTTTGTGCAAGGAGCCCTTGCATTTTTGAATTGTCTGCTGACCAGATACTGAATAAAGAATAATGAATAATGGCATTATATAAAAGCAACCTGTAGATCCAGATCAGATATTCAACATTGCAAGAGAATGACACCTTATTGACTAGGATGGTGCTTAGGTTTCTTGCATTTTCAAATGGTGACATGAATGAGTTCTTAAATGAGATGATGAGGTCTTGGTACAGACAAAAAAAAAATTAAATAAATTATA
>JAOYMR010000008.1:19814130-19825059 GCA_025802075.1 Tenebrosternarchus preto | reverse complement strand
TATATATACAGAATGGAGGAATGAAAACCATCAGGATAATATTCATTTTAGATGTTGGGTTAGTTGTTGACATTTTTTATTATTATTTACATTTTGTAACTTGAATATTAAGGTTATAAATTTAAAGAGTTTCTATGGGAGGATGAAGGGATGAAAGAAATGATAGACGGGGTAAATAGGCAAGTGCCATCACTGTGAAATGGCCTTTAGCAAAAGGAATCAGAAACAATGGAGACAACTGATAGAAAGGTTAGAGTTAAATACCAGCATCATAAAATTTTGGTTTGGTATGGTACACCACTGAATATCCATGGGGAGTAACATATCAAGTACAACCAGAGTGCAATCCACCAACACTTGCTTCGAGATGAGGCATCAGAGAATGTAAATCAGGCCAAAGTGAAAACATAAATAGGTTTTTTTTAAAAAAAAAAAACATGTTTTCTGGTAGTTCATTCTGACCTTTCCCACACCCTAATTTTGCGCCTATTGGCAACAGTTTTAGGGGGTTATAAAAGAGCAAGTCCTACATATGGATGACTTCTGATGCTCATGAGCCAGAAGTGCTTCCTTGGCCATCAAGGACTGAGCTAAGAAGGACAGGAACTCATCCAGTTCTGAAAAAGAGGTTTTGCCCTGGCCACCAACCCTGATTTGAGATTCTTCTTCTGGATTCCCTCTTGGGGCTGTCACCAGACAACACGTGTTTGGTCAAGATGGTGTAATTAGTAGTCAGGTTGCTTTTGTCGTGGATTTCCGTCATACCTCTATTTTTATATTATTAACATAAGGTTGTACAGACAGATGCATGAACTCAAACTGATGAATCACCTAGTGACCCACCCACTTTTATAGATTGACGCGGGACATTCAAATAGATGAGTCACCCAGTTGTTTTTACTGAGATGCCATGGAGGATCATGACAGTCCCATGACTGAGCTCTAAACCACCTAATGGCATGTTTTTATTGGCCAGGCCTTCAATGTTAACCACATGTGATGTGCTCACAGCTAATTAAAAACAATGGCCATAAAATAATGGCCAAAATCTGACACTCAAAGTCCCCTTCAAAATAATGTAGATTGTCTTTACAAGATCTTGTAATAATTATTTAAATTGGTTACATTTATGGGTATGCCATGCAATACTCAGAAACATTGCCAAGGCCTCAACATCCTAGCACATAGTGTTGCATCAGACATCTTCTGTATAATCTAGTGAGGTAGAATCCTCAAAGAGATCCTCACTGATGAGGACCTAACTTTGTCATGCGCATTGCCTGAGCTTTATGGATTGTGATAGGTCCCACAAGTTGCCATGAATTTTTTTTTCTTGTTCAAAATTAGGGAAAGCTGTATGTCCTGAATGTCATCCATGATAACTGGGTGGAAGGACAAAATATCAAAAATGAGACTTAACACAGGGGAATTTGACAGAATCTTTTGCGCCCTATGAGAATACGCCACTGCCTACTAGTAGTGACAGGTGGCAGCATATGCAACATTGGACAGGTGGAGGTTCGGTATCTGGGTTTTCACTTTGGTCATGGGTAGGTCATACCCAAATTGACAAGACTGGAGTGACTGAGGCACAAAAGAAGTTGAGACAGATCCTGAGGCTGGCTGGCTGGTTTGTACCACCCTGCTCAATGATCTCACTGATCTCACAAAAAAAAGACTCTCATTAGAGAACTCTTGGATCACTCCAACTGACAAATCATGCAACCTTGTGGTAACCAGCTATCTGGATACTGGATGACCAACTACCATTCTCTCCTCATATTGCTGTTTGAAGCCATTCTGTCTGCTGCTACTACATCTTTATCATGAAAGAAAAAATGCAGATCTTTGTTAGACTTGACTACATGACCAGCTTGCCACTATTACATGAACATCACAAACGTATTAGGCCTATTGAGGCACCATGCACATTTGGAGATACTATAGGATTACCTAATAATACTATAAAAAATATGATATGGGGAGGCCCTGGGAAGAACCATTTCCACAGCAAGACTAGAAGCTTTAGTTTTAAATCTGTCAAAATGTGAGCAGTTTGAAAACTATATGATGTAAAATGGTTGAAATGAAAAAGATGACTCTAAAAAAACACAAGCGTCTCTTTTGAGTGTAGTATAAAAGTTTCTAGCTGAAAGTTTTGTGGTTCTTCTTTAAAAGTTGTCAGAAAAAGAGTATTTGATCATTTTATTTTGACAAAAAAAATCAATGAGATAATAATAATGGTTATTAATCAATGTGGGATGGACAAACAAAACTGAAGTAACTATAGTAGCACTGTACTATGCACATAAGGTCAGTAAAAATTCGTTTTATGGACTTGTGTTATGTAAAGCAGTTACTGACATTGTTAGACAATGATGGTACATTGATGGTATGACAGTTCGAACACACTGACAGCAACAAATTTTCATCTAGAGGAACATGTTTGGGTGTAATAAAGGTTTGTATTCACAACATGTCATCACTCATTTTCAAGAACCAAATTTACAAGTCATATACATAACTTGCATCACTAGTTAATGATACATTGCTCCTTTTTTCTTGATTTAACAGTCCCCAACTCTCCAACAGTTGAATCATGTTGGCAACAACTAACAGGCAAGTGATTTTTTTTTTTACCTTTCATATGAGCAGCATATTTATTTAATGTCCAAAAAATCTGCTAAAATTAAGGTAGGAATTGGTCACATTTTACTACTTTAAATTAAGCGATGCATCGTTAAATGGCTTAAAAGGCTTATCAGAATGTTAAGGTTAAATATTAGGTTCCAGAAATTGGCAAGTGTGGACAAATAATAAATGATATTACATTTATCAGATTAATATTTAATAAACACTGAAGTTTCCATCAGGAGAGGTCAGTACACCACCAAAACACAAGCACAGGCAATGATAGGTCCATATTGTATGCATTGCTCAGTTTTCAATGTTTACTAGCTAATATCAAAGACCTGTGCAAGTAGAAAATGTGGTAAGGAAAAGTGGTAACCAAAATAATTATTGTAGTCTACTCTTATGTGCTAAAGTAAAAACAACTTTCTCAGTACGTCTTATGTAGAATAGATCTGCTGGAAACAGTGAGACGATGTGCAACTAGTTACATTTTTATTTTATTTTTTTTTGGTTTTGATGTTCTCAGATGTTACTAATACAAGAACAAGTATAAATGGAAGTTAAAATAATTACAGGCAAAAGGGTTAATTTAAGATATCAGGCATTGAGACCTATCTGTATAGCACTGTATAGGATACTTTTAAGGCTGTATTTCCATGGACCTTAAATTCTTTGAAAGTTAATTAACAAAGTTAGAATGCTTTGAATTTTATTGGACAGCTTGCTAATATATGTATTACTGGATTTCATTCAATGTGCATTTATTTAACATAATAATAATAATAATAATAATAATAATAATAATAATAATAATAATAATAATAATAATAATATGACTGTTTCTCATACATTCTCTTATACTTGTATGACTTGTATATTTCAGTAGTTGGGCCAAAGCATACTTGCTGGAATTATTTCGTCGTTTTCTCTTTGTGTAGTGAAAGCATTGGTATTTAATGTTTTGAATACTCACTATGTAATATTTTGGCGTTCACTATCATAATTGTCCCTGTACTGATGTACACCCGTTATTGTTGAAGTGGGTGAAATGTAAAAACCGTCCCCATTATACGCACGCAAAAAAGGATAGGCCAACAAAGTTACACCTATAACCACTCCTTATAACGTCGATGTACCGTTTTATTAATGTACTTTTCCTGTCTTAGACTAACGAAGTGAAATCGACGAGGATTGCGAGAACCAATTGCGCAGATTTGAGATTGAATGGTTATGACTTCGAGGAATAAAATAAGGTAAAAATGCTATTTTTTGTTTTACTGTTGATTAATTCTTTTTATAATTTGTTTTACTTTTCTTAAATGTAGTACATTTAGACTGCAGACTCTTTAATGCATAGTGATATATATATTTTCTGAGAGGGTGCGTTTCCAGAGCATCGCAACGCCAAAACCCAAAGATTATTAAAAAGAGGCACTAAAACATAATAATAATAATAATAATAATAATAATAATAATAATAATAATAATAATAATAACCAATGATAAACAATGAATACACGTAGGCTGCTTACAAGGTTGTTCTGTTTCTTATTTTCTCTACGTTATGAAACGTAAATACCAGGAACAATAAACGTATCTACTTATTTTTAAAGGGAACAGGCGCATAGAGACCCCCCGTAGTACAGATAGCTTTAATAACAGACTGACATTTTATATTACTATCCGAATAGCTTTAACTGAATATAACCGTGCAGGCTACTAAGCTGGTTGAATAAACTGGTTGTACGAATAACAGAAAACAGCTTTTCAAGATCAAATTTAGATACATTTATATATTTCCATATCCATAATGGGCAACCCGAGGGCGACAGTGGCAAGGAAAAACTGCAGGGCAGAATAGTAACAAACTTTGGGAGGACAAAGACTCAAAGGGAACATATCCAGCATTGGGCTAGTTTTATTACGTTATTTTAACCCAAGTAGACATTTCAATGTAGCTGCGGAATTGCCGTTATAATAGTGAGTCGCTGATGATTGGGCAGTCTCCGACACGACAGCTACAGGTCATCAACTGGTAGCACTGCATCGGAGTCTTCCACCGAGAGTATCAGTTCGTTTCAGTTCACCTTTACAGTTTGCGATAGTAAGCTTTAGAAAATAGCAGTTCATTGTTTTTTCCAGCGACGCAGTAGATCACCTCTTCTTTTGAAAAAGGGTTTTAAAGTCCCGTTTTGGTGCAGAACAAAATCACAGATGGTGCACTGACAATAAATCGATGGGAGTCAGGCGTAATTTGAAACACATGCTCGTTTTCACGATGCCGTTCAAAATATTTGTCGATGTGAGCTTATAACGTTTTGTATGAAACTTTGGATGCAACATTTCAAGGTAGAATCTTATGAACGATTGCAGTTTCCATTGCCTAAGATCGACAAATATCTGTAAGCGCTAAAAAGTCACGTAAAAGGTGACCACAGACTGTTGAACTGCGTGTTCTTTAAAGCGACACTGAGGGCGCAGTACTTCTAAATAAGAGTGCAATATTTTGTACCCCTCTAGACCTGTGTTGGTTATTCTTCCTCGTTTTAAAATGTAACTAGTTGAATGACAGATCTCAGTTCTCTGTGCGTACGCATGTGTGTGGGTTTAATAATTGTGTAACTTGCATTAATGAAACATTGATGCCAATTGGGATCACGTGTGCAAATTTATGTTTTCCCACTCATGACCGCGATAATCAACAATTCAGTAATCGGTAATAATATTGTTTTTCGAAGGTACAAACGGTTTTCCAGGTGTAACTGTGAAGACATACTGTATATTTGAATGAGTGAAATCGATTAATCAGTTTTCGATTAGCGTTGGTCTCCCAGCCTGGTACAGGGGCGGAGTAAGATAAGAAATGCCCTAAACTCATTGGTTCAATTTTGGATTAGGAAGGGCTTTAGGAAACTGTCACGGAACTGTTTTCACGTCATTAGTTAGTGTTAATTATTAACAAATTCTGTTCGTTTTCGGGACATACAGTCGGCATGTTTTGAATACAGTAGATAAAATAATTGGAACATATAATAAAAATCAGCAGGTTTTGTTATACTACAAATATAAATCTATAATGGCCACGGCGCTTACGTATGTCAATCACAGAACAGGTAAACTACAAGAAATTAAATGAAATGTACTCACTATACCCTATGTGCTATACGTGCTAGTTTTTAACCGTAGCTCATTAATAGATTGTTGATTTACTGACAACAGCATTTAAACAGATTTAATTCATCTAATAAAGTCAAAACTTTCATCTCGCATGTCAGCAGGTTTGCTCTCTCCACGCATGGCTGTGCAAGACAAACGTGCATCACCATACGTAAGTATAACTATTGCTACTTTCAGCTTAGACCATAAGATGAACTGTACAGCCCCCACACCCATTCTCTCTCTCTTTCACACACACACACCTAGGTTTTGTTGTTGTTTGTTTGTTTTCCAGTAGAGGTTTGATGCTATGGGCTTAATATAATTTTTTCTGTTATTGAAAAAAAAAAATCTATTGATGCACTTGGACACATAATCAGTAATGGTACCTGAACTTATTAGGTGTTTTGGGGTCTTTTGAATATCACACACCCTCTCCCAGATACCCCTACTAGGAACGATCAGTTTCCAGCTTGTTTCCAAGTACCATGTAGCCAGGGATCACTGGATCACTCCTTTTGATCCATCTGTTTAGAGGCCTCTTCTGCTGCTTCCGCGCTGGCCCTTACTCTGTAGGCCTTTATATTTTAATAATATAAGCATATTTTTTAAAGAAGAAATGGACAGTAATATATAAATTGGAGGTGATGTAAATGAGCAAAAATAATATTTGAGATTATGGATGAGCTCACCCAAATATAAGAGAATATTCATGTTACTCCTCAGTTCATGAATCATATGGCTTTATGCTTAAGGTCACTGTGCAAGTGCATAACACCATGGTCCAGGCGTGGCAGAGTTGTTTTTTGTTATTTTCAATTCTGCCGCAAATCGACACTGTTACAAAAATGGGTTGGGTTTGACTGAATACATCATCATTAGGTGTGGTTAGGTATGCCTCTGCTATGTACAATCAGTTTAACTCTGAGTTATGCTGAGAACAGTGCCTATTGAGAACAAAACAGTTATATAATCTGGGAGATGTAACTCTTGAAGCTCACCTGGTGGAGCAGGTAAAACAAGCACGTTATATCAAACTTGATAAATATGTACGTCATTCTGCATAAAAGTATCTGTAATTTTTATTGGTAAATAAAATGTTTCTTCTTTTTCTTCTTGTCTAACTGTAATATGTTTGTGTTATTTCCACATACAGACCTGAGAATCATATGTTAGTGTGATGTCATGGGGTATATAACTGCATTATGATCATGACTAGCATGATTAATGTAGACTGTAATCGTAATCTCATGGCCACTGTTCGCCCAGCTGCCTACTGTGGTTTTAGGACTTAACAGGATAAACAAAAAAATTTAAATCTGTTAGAAAAATAAATTTAGAGCTAAAACAAAGTGGTGTAATTTCTGAAAACACACATTAACTAGATTAACTTAACCTTATTGTTTATCTGAAACAGTGTGTTTATGGTGGATATTTGCTGGGACTACAACTGCCATGTAAGTAGAGTTCTCAATTGTCATTCATGACACTTTAATGATGGAATTGTATATATTTTCTCTTGCATGAATGGTAAATGAAGTGGGTTTCATGAAATACTTTTAGGAATAGCTGTGACAATGCTATACCATGAAGTCAAAGAAATAATTTATCTATACATCAGAATATTCTGAAAGCTCTTTTTCGGTCCAAGTGCAACATATATTGGAGAGCATTAAATTTTTTTAAAATGCAAATCTTTAATTGGTTTTCTAACTTGTTGTTTTACATTCTGAAAAACACATTGTTGACATGCTATTTTATTTTATAAAACTGTACTGCTTAACATAGATATGATGACATATTTTGACATTCATAGATATATAAAAGGAAGAAATGCAGTCTGTCAACTGGCACCTGTTGAAAACAGCCATTATCGCAATTTATGCAGCTTGATAAATGATGTCATGGTGAAGTATAGTGTAATAAAAACTGTTCTTATTTTTGTGACTGCAAATTATTTTTTACTAATATGAAGATTAAGAAAATTAGGACAGAAAGCAAGTGCAAGACTAAGTATGTATCTAGTTTTCCAATGATCTGACTGATCCCATTTATACTATATATTTGTCTCAAGAAAACACAACTACTAAAAAACTCCATAGGACTCTACTATACTGGAAGCATGTCTTGTTTTGTATTGTATTATACAGAAACTGTAGACTTACCATTAACATGTTGCAGTCACATAATGAAATAGTTAACCTCAAATCACTCACTTCTTATACTTTTTTCACATCTGTTACTTCTTTTCCACGTGTTGGGGATAACATTCCAATCAGTACATGAGAAACACACTTTGAGCAATGAAACTGGATTTGACCACAGTCCAATATGTTGGATGCTGCTCTTGCCTCATTCCTGCTGGGTGGGACATATACTGGGCAAATATTAATAATGCTGAACTGTCTTGGTGATAAAATAGCCTGAGGAAAACAGAGAAGTGTAATGTCATGGGTGCATTCAGTCATTCTCGCTGTATATTTTATAGTTTGCATCTCAGCTGACCTCCATCTCTAGCAGAGCAGTGCTATCAGATTGCAAATTATATAACAATAGCCACATCGGTAAATGGGTCAGACTCTCCAATACAAATGCAGAAACAACTTCAACCATACCACTTACCACAACACACATACCACCAAAACAGACAGCAACAATGTTGGTTACTTCATTTGCATCCACTCCACAGACAGCACCAAATGTTTGTGGTATTGTAACTATGTTACTTTCTTGTTACTCCTTTAGTGGAAGTGCAGCTAACACTCCAGTCAGCATCCTCCCTGCACTCCAGGGACAGATAGGTATGTTACAGCATCTAGTGATAGTCTAGTTTTCAATTCTAACTTTTGTTTGCAGATCTAACCATACGTGATGAAGTACCCTTGTCACTTAATCTCATTTTAATTTCATTTAAAAGTTTCTCCTGCAGCTAAACTGAATCTAATGCTGACAACTATGACTACTCCATCCGCAAAGTAGGCTCACCTTCTGATGTATAATTAATGGATATTCAGTTGTTTAATACAATTTGTCATTGAAAAATACACATCTTTATGCTTTGCCCATCTAGACTTGGTTCAGCTGTGGTCAATGCCAAGCTTGTGTTCATCAACTACTCTCCCATTCCCAGTGAGAGTTTGGTCCTCAGTGCTGTTGGAAACCTGCTAAGCTCTCAACCCCCAAACATCACTGATCCTGTGAAAGTGCTTAATGTTACCTATGAGGGTATGTTATTCTAATTGCACAATACAGGTACCACCGCTATACATGGCCTACTTAAGGGCTCAACATACTTTTTGTGAAGATGATGTTTGCTTGTTTTTGGTAAATGATATAATGTGATTGTGGACAAAATGAATAACCTCAGATGCCATACACAGGCTTTACCCACCATGTTGTGCATATGTCAGTTAGGCAAACAGTGTAAAACACATTGCCACAAAGCCTGTGATTGGTCAGGACAGCTTTGAGGCTGTCAGAGCAGGTATGAAGGTACTGAGAGATTACTTTGCTGAGAGACAAAGTCACTCAGATTGTTTTAAATCAGTTTTTGTTAATGCCAAAAGTGGGAAAAAGCATGTGCGTAAGACTGTGAGAAAACACAAAAGTTTTTCCGGCTTCAGGCAATGCACAACATCTTCACTTCATAACAAGCATTCGGAGCGGTTTAGACATGTTAAAATTCAGTTTGATCTATCTTACAATAAGGACGTCTATGTTTTTCACAGAAATTTCAGCCACCTCATATGAAATCACTTTCACATTCAGTCTTGGTATATCACAGACTGTCTTCATTCAGCTCACCTACAGTTACCTGCAGAACTCCATCAACACAGTGGTAAGTATACATTACAATCTGTCCTAACCATACATATTCTTTTTATCAGAATATGCTGCAGTATTTCATGCTTGAGCCTCATAGCATCATAGCTTGTAGTGGCTAGGGTTAGGGTTAAGGTACCCAGAACTGAGGTTGGAATCACACATTAAAATTTTTTTTATTTTTAATTCTGAAGATAACATTCAGATAACAGGGCACAGTACAGGCAAAAAAACACCCCATAAAGAAATTACTGTTGCATGTCTTGCAATACACCAAGACACATTAGTGAATCCCCTCTATTGGAATACAGCTACCAGACAGGGAGGGTGCATGCAAACACATACCTCCTCCGAGATATATGAAACACATCACCCAGGTTTTGAGGTGCTACCCATGCTGACACATGGGGCAGTCAGATTGGAATGGTCATTATAATAGGGTTATTTTGAACTACATGTTCAAAGCCATGTGTTGAGACAAGGTAGATGAGAGAACATCTTAGCTAGCTGTGAATCCCGTAAGAATGAAATCTAATGTTGTTGTTATTATTGTTGTAATTGCATGTGAATCCTGTAAGAATGAAATTTCATGTTGTTATTATTGTTGTTATTGGATGTTAGAGGGGGTGTGATGAGATTTCACTAACCCATGGGCTTTTAGTTATTAATAAATGACAATTCTAATACATGAAAACTATTCTGCATTAAAAAGACCTTAATATTAATTAATATTATTAAATACATAAAATGTATGGGCAAATCAATGTGTATGTAACAATAAAAATCTTTTTGTTCTCCAGCTAAACACACTTCTAAATGAACCTAATGTAGAAGCAATTGAACCCCACACATCTACATTTATGTAAGTCTACAAAAGGACTAAATCATGATCTGATATTACATTCTGTAATTTTGTATACTAAGTGGAAAATGCTCCTTTCTAGGGTGCATTTTAATAGAACTGTAGCAAATTACGTTGAAGGAAACATGGACTATGTCTTCAAAGATGGAACAGCAACAATACCACTCAAATACCTCAAAGAGCTACAGAGAAAGATGGGTATGTTACAGCTCAACATCTTACACCAGTTTTAATTCTTTTGAGTGGAAATTGCAACGCTAAGAGGAGGTCCTGTCAATAAATAAATACATTTATTTGGCAATATCAACTACAACAGTTTCTCCAACATCTAAGAGCGATTTGACAACGACATCGACTGCTGCTCCATCAACAATGTAAGCTGTGTTTCTGATGTGTAATTATTAGACATGGATTATTTTATTCAAGTGTTTTCAATGAAAAAAACTGACCATTAT
>JAOYMR010000008.1:19800367-19814030 GCA_025802075.1 Tenebrosternarchus preto | reverse complement strand
GATTCATGCCTTTGTCTCATATAACACATTTTAGAGTTACAACATATAAAAACAGCTGCATAACAATTCATTGTGACAGTCATATTTCAATTGCCTGGACTTACCCATAAAAATCAGATTCAGTCATACGTATGGATTGATCTGTGGCTTCAGCACTTCAACTGAGAGAGTACTAGCTGCTTGTGGCTTCTGTCAAATTCCAACAAATCAACCATGCTCCAAAACTTCATATTGACATTATGTCAATGTGAAAGATACAGCAAAGAATGAAGTGTTACTTGCAGTTCAACACTGAAAATCTTTGTTTTGCTCTCCAGCTAAACACACTTCTAAATGATCCCAGTGCAGTTCCTATTCAACCCCAGAGTTCCAATTTCACGTAAGTTTTCATCAGCACTGAATCCTGTTTGAAAATTTAATTATGTACTTCTTCTACTTGAATAGTTAGTTACATGATACCTATCTTGGAAACATGTCTTTTGATTTGCAGAAGATCAGCCAATCGGATTAATGGTAACATGGATTACAGCTTCCAAAACGGATCCACAGTCATCCCAGTCAGCTACCTCAATGAGCTCAAGAAACAGATTGGTATGTTACAGCCTGATGTCTTACACGAGTTTTAATTCTTGACATTTGATTGCAAATTGCAACACTAAGAAGAGGTCCTGTCAATAAATAAATACATTAATTTGGCAGGATCAACTACAACAGTTTCTCCAACATCTAAGAGCGATTTGACAACGACATCGACTGCTGCTCCATCAACAATGTAGGCTGTGTTTCTGATGTGTAATTATTAGACATGGATTATTTTATTCAAGTGTTTTCAATGAAAAAAACTGACCATTATGCTTTGCCTCTCTAGATTTGTTTCAGCTGAAGTCAAAGCCCAGCTTGTGTTCAGCACATCGTCTCCCATCCCCAGTGAGAGTTTGGTTGCCAATGTTGTCAGAAGTCTGCTAAGCTCTCAGCAATCGAACATCACTGATTCTGTGAAAGTGCTGAACTATACATATCAGAGTATGTTTTCTTAAATGCAGTATACAGTTACAACAATACACTGATGGTTGCACCTTCCTGAATTCATTAGATAGTTGTGCCCAACAAAAAGTACATTTCTGTTGTTCCACAGAAATTTCAAACACCTCTTATGCAGTCTGCATCACGTTCAGTCTCAGTAACATCAGCATGCCAAACAGCACTGACATTAACAACTCCACCAGCATCCAAGTGCAGAAGTCCATCAACACAGCAGTAAGTGTACCTTACTGTCTTCCTAAAAGTACAAAGTCTTCTGGTCAACATATCCTGATTTGATTCATGCCTTTGTCTCATATAACACATTTTAGAGTTACAACATATAAAAACAGCTGCATAACAATTCATTGTGACGGTCAAATTTTACTTGTGATTGAGAAAAGCATTTCTTTCAGTTGCATCTGCAGTGTTTTTAAATAGATAGTTTTCCAGGTTTAACTATTTATGAATGCATTTGAAATCAGTCCTAACAATGCGATTGAAACTGCTGTGTCTTGCATATATAAATTGTGTTTACATTTGTTTCAATTAGTATATACTTCACATTTTGTTAATGTATTCAAAAGTGTCATCACTGATCTTTTCTATTATTGCTAATTAAACAATGAATAAAAAGAGAATTACATTTAATTACAGTATTTTTTACACAGTACATTATTTACCAATGTTAATTATCAGCATCATTTTATAATTTGTTTTGTGTACAGCTAAACACACTTATAAATCAACCTTATGCTGAACCAATCGATCCCCTGAGTTCCAGCTTCATGTAAGTTTACATTAGTCTAACACACACTGTCCAAGTGGCATTTTCAAATTTTATGTGTACAGTAAGTGGTATCATAATTTCTTTTTTTATTTTTTCTTGATAGGAGCTCAGCAAATCAGATCGCAGGTAACATGGTGTACAGCTTCCATGACACAGATACCAAAATACCTCTCAGCTTCCTCAGTGAACTCAAGTCACAGACTGGTACAGCACAATATTTTATATCACAGTTGGTAGCTAACTGTTAGTTGTAAATAAAACAAAGTATTATACATTTGAATCACCACTGCTTATTTATTTTTATATTTATGATAATAACCAAATGCCTCACATATTAATTTCGCCATTTATTTTATTTGTTAAGTCAAATCTATATTTTAACCACACCTTCCACAGCCAACACACCCCTGCAAAGCACTACAGCTCCAACTACGTAAGTGCGCTGATGCTGAAGTAATGCTGTAATGTTTTAAGCATCTACTGTCACTTGTGTGTTATGTATAAAACCTCCTCATTCTAATAAGGTTTATATAATACATTTATTACAAGTAATAATTTCCATATTTCTAAGTATTATTGACCATTTTATTTTTAACACTTAATTCTCTGTGCAATTCAGTAATCAAAACCTATTTCTGTCTTGCTTCAGGTTGGGAACTGTACTGATTTATATTCAGGTGGTGTTTAAAAATGTGGTGACTGTACCTAGTGAGAGTCAGGTTATCCAAGCAGCAAGTGCTCTGCTGTACTCAAGTGTAAGAACAAAGCGTGCTATCACAATCCAAAAGCTAAATAATCCTGTGAGCATCCAGAACGTCACTTATGAGAGTGAGTGTGTTTTCTTCAGTACTCATGCCTGTGTTGTAAATGAACAGAAATACCAACATTCCTAAATATATTACATGTAGGTTCTTTGAATACTCCCTGAGTATACCTGACCAGCCAAACAGATTTCTTTAAATATCTAATCCAATGTTAGAAGCAGTGATATTTCAGCACCTGCTTACCTGTTTTTTTTAGAAACTGGCAACAGCTCATACACCATCAGATTTGGATTCAAGATCAGTGATGTTAATATGGCTATGGATACTCAACAGCACAATATTACATATGGCTTAATTGAAAAAACCATCAACGACCTCGTAAGTCTGAAGCAGTGTTATGTATTTTGCTTACAATAACTTCAGCTCAAAATTATTCTCTAAATGAAAATAAGTTTGGTAAATAAAACTTGTGCATTTTATTAATAAAAAATACTGTGTAGAATTTTTAGCCATGTAATTAACATTTACACTCATTCTCAGATGAACACAATACTGAACGGCCAAAGTGCTACGCCATTTGTCTTCCCACAAGCTAACTTCACGTATGTGATACTTAAAGTCAATTAAGTCCTTCTGAAAATAGTCTCTTCCTATACTTTATCAACATTAATTAAAATAAATAATTTAATTGTTATGTTTGGCCACTTCTTCCAGGAGTAACGCTACTGTAATTGTTGCTACTGCTGAATATGTCTATGTGCGGGGAGACATCAACTCCCCAAGTGGATTTCTTGCTCAAATACTACAAGACAGTGGTCTGGCTCCAGCTGCCCAGTCCCACACTCCCCTCCCCACAGTCCTCAACACCACAAACCTTGGAAACAGCACCAGTACTGGGGGAGCGTGGTGGGTCCTGGGCATCATTATCCCCTGTGCTATAGTAATCTTTCTAGTACCATGCTGGATTCTGCTCTGTGTAAGTACCACCAAAGTTATTTTAAAGTCTTCTATCTGTAAGGTACTGATAGGTTAAGAAATATATATTGTGGGACTGAATGCCAATAAAGTCTGAAATAATAACAATGAGCAAGAGGGATTTGTTTTTTACATTTATGAGTTAAGAAAACTATAAATTTGATCTGAATAGTAAACAGTCATTCTAATGATCTCTTCTCTCCTTGTGTGTGTGTGTGTGTGTGTGTGTGTGTTTCTCTCTGCTTGTCTCAGTGTTTACTGTGTGGTTGCTGTGCTGCCATAAGGAGGCGCTACAACAGAAGACGAGGCTATAATGTCCAGTACTCAGCACGGAATGGACTCTTTTGAAAAAGAAAAAAAAAAAACTAGGGGGGGAAAACCGTAATATGCTACTGAATGTATTTTACGGAAAGTTATCTATTTTGCTATAAGAAGTTTATTTTATTTATATTACGTTATATTTATCTGTTTCAATTTATAGATATAGTACCCAGATCTTTAATGTTGATTTTTCTTCTAACAATGCAAAATATTTATTTATAAAATTATGGATCACTGAACTGTACTTATACATGTTATCATATCATATATGTTTTCATATTTTTATTTATTTACATATTTTTAATTGCTATGTTTAAATAAGACTGAAACCTGGATTTTTTTTCTTTTTGTCAGTAAAAATATGTATTATTAACCAGCAGAGAGTAACAAGTTTTTTTTGTCAACTCAATGTTTAAATGTTCAAGATGTTTATGGTAAATACCAAATACCAAAGAAAAATCAAGTGGCTTTTCAGTGGAGAAATTGGGAATAATAGCCTTCTATATAGTTAGGAATAACAAGCATTGTCATAACCTGGTCTAGGTTCAGAGTAAAGGTGAGGCACTGTTTCAGTTGTTGTTTATGTGCGTTTATTTGATAGGTTGAAACTTCAGGAGCTAAAATCTCCAAAACAGTAAAAAAAATACACAGTCAGGCCAGAAAAAGTAAAGTGCCTTACCTACACAGGCCAAAGTGGGAAAAAGTGACTTCCCCAAATCCCTAACTATAACCACAAAATGTTCAAAAATATTTGCAGTTGGATGGACCAATCCAAAATGTGCTTAATAAAAGATGAATTCAAAAACAGCAAAGGGGTCATGCAGCAATCCAAAAGAAGAAAAAGCAAGAAACTAGACAGCAGTCTTTGGCCCAGAGGCATGTCTTCTATGTAATGTGGGAGATGGGAACCAGTCAATTATGAACAGGAGAAAGAGCCAGCCAATAAGGGACAGCAGACAAAATGACTATGGAACACAGACTAACAATACTGACATTTCCCCTTAACATATGTGTGTGATCTTGCACAAAAAACTCCTTCGTCGCCTCCTCAGGCAGTCCCAGAGCAGGGGGAGAAAGGGGATAGAGCTGAGATTATCATGTCTGCTCCTGAAAGGGTGTTGGCCCCTTTTGACCAATCGAAAGCAATCAAAAAGCAGTTGCTGCAGCTAGGGGCAGTCATGCCTTATTCAACAAATTATATAGAGCAACCAGGGACACTCAAATAGATGAGCTAGTAACCTAACTGTGAGTACTAAATACTCACAGTGAATGAATAGGGATTATTATTGATGATAACTAATAAATGTGGCAGGGCTCAATAGAAAAAATGGTCTTACACCAAAGGGTCACTCTTTTGTTAGGGTTCCAGCTCTGTTCCAGCAACTCATAAATCCATAGGCCGCAATGTGGATATGCTGCTGTCTACCTTGATATCATCTATAGTACAACTGGCAGCAGCACATGTAATACATAAAGACTGAGGCATTTCTTATCAATGAAAATTCTTATAAGTGACTGAATCTTTTCTGGATTTCATTTTTGTTTTGTGTTTTTTCCCCACAGAGTTTACAGACTTTATTATCCTGAAAGGCTGTCACCTATCAAGGTCAGCAGTTCAGTCAGAGGCAATGTTCTCCTGTAATGTGGGTGAGAGAGAGGGAAAAAAGGCAAGTCTCACAGGTGTGAGTTTCTAAGCAAAAAAAGACATTTAACTGAAAACAAAAGTAAAACACAAATGATAAATTCATCCAAGCAGGACAGCAGAATATCCAAACATACTCATCCAAACATAGGAGGGATTGGGATTGCTTTGCTAATATAATCTGTGGTTAGTAGTTTTTACAGGTGAATCTGGGACTCCAATAGTGTACAGAAGAGAAATCTTTATTGCCAGCTCTAAATTTAGGTAAGAAAAAGTCCCATTAGGTAAACGTATCACACTGTCATACTTCAGATAACCATGCAAATAGTGACACAATCTCTTGTTTGTTGAGAACAGAAAGATAATATAGAAGAAGTAAACAGCATCTTCTTTCCCTTCACATATACTCAGTCATCACTTACATGTTCAATGGTGGTGACTATTACACATAGAGGTCACCTCTCCTCTGTTGCAGTTGTCATAGACTCTGGCGCAGTGGGAAGCTTAATGTACCAGAGCTTCACGAGAACTCCTGCCTCCTTTTAAAGTGCAGGCTATTGACAGCAGACCTGGAGGCTCAGGTATCATTACACATCACTCTCTGCATAATTATTCACACCGAGCATCATACAGAACGTCTCACATTTTATTTGTTCATGTCCCCTGTATAGCCTGTGACCCTAGGTTTGCTTCTGGGCCACCAGTATAGTGTTGGGGTTGACACCGAACTGTTGGAGACATTTGCGCCAGCCAGGCCTTCCCTTCCAGTCCACCTTACACAAGAGCCCCAACGCTGCAAAGAAGAGCCCGATTCCGTCACCTTATCCCAACTTCGCGGATGTCTTCAGCCCCCGGAAAGCTACTCAGCTTCCCTCACACCAACCAAGGGACTGTGTGATAGAGATGAAGGAGGGGGCCACTCCCTCACACGGAGGTGTATCCCTTGTCCCAGGAGGAGGAGCAGGTGAAGGCCCTAGCTCAGGGTTACATTCATCTGTTTACCTCACCGGTGTTGGCCAGCATCTTCTTCCTGAAGAAGAAGGATGGGGGACTTCAACCATGCATGGACTACAGGGGACTTCATTAATAAGTACCCCTATCTTCTTCGTCAGGTTCCAGTGGCCCAGGAGCAACTCCACAGAGATAAGTATTTTACATAGCTGGACCTTCGTGGCACCTACAACCTAGGCCACTAGACCACTCATTAACCAAAACTGGACCTTGAAATAAGTGGTAAAATAAATACATAATGATCTTCAGGTGGTGAGCCAGTTAGTGGATAATGCCCACCACCTGAGGAAAGCACAGACAACATAAACAAAATGAATGGAAACAATAACATAACTGTCCATGTGCTTTGCTGCTGCCACTGCCAGAGAACACTAGTAGAGGGGTGGGGGTTTCTACATTGTGACAATTATTTTAAAAAATATATATATCAAAAGTCTTTTCAAAAAAATTAAAGCAGTAACAAAATTACTGAGACCCAGAGACCTCAATAAGATAAATTTTAAATGGACAAAAATTCTTTCATCAGTGGGATGAGTTAGGAACAATTGCAGTATTTTAAATATTTTGCACAATCAGACTAAGAAGACTATTTTAATTAACTTGTCCCTCAACTCTCTGATTATTAAGTATCCTATGAACAGGATTTAGCAGCTTTATGAACTGCCTGCTGATGTCTTACTGGTGACTCTCAGCACTGACAAGCTGTGACCCACTGTGAGAAGAGCAGCACAGGCTATGCCTGTAGCTAATAGTTTGTGAAGATCTGCAGTTAGCATTCCAGAATTGCTTGCCATTCTTTAAAGTAAAGGTAGGCTAAATGTTATTGTGCTTGAGGCAGTGAAGGAGCAGTGAGGTTGGAATGGAGATGAAAAGGAAAAAGCCACAAGCCACCCCAAAGCCACAACCAACCACTGGTGACTCAGAAATGGTGAAATGCCAGTTCTGCACAAAGATTATGCATGCAAACATGTTGATAAGCAATGTGAGAAGTTTGATAAAACATGCATGAAACTAATATTAAAAGTTTGTGTGAGAGTTTGACAGTGTGAGAGAGTTTTATAGTCACATTTTTGCATTGGACTGCAATCTTAATATTTAAATACAGCTTCTGATTTACATACAATAGCAAAGCACCTCCAAAAGCACCTCGTTTTCTTAGAAGTAAAATGCAGGAGGTTCACAATGGAGCAAAGAAACCAGATTAACGAGACAATTGCTCTCTTGACACATTTTAAATGCACTAAATGTCAGTGCTATGTTAAATGCATTGTGGTAGCAGCCACCAGTCACTGCAGCTGTTGATGAGGAGATCAACATAGTAGGTGGAGGAATTAATGACCACACTGAAATGAGCAACAATGCAAGTAGCAGCCAGATTTAAACCACCACTGTGACAATAATATTTCTGTGCGTTTTGTTTTGGTGATAAGAGTCTTCACATATGTTGGACACACCTTTATCAAAGTTGTCCAACAGCATGTTTTTAGATTCCTGTTTGTCATGTCCAATCTTATGTGTGTGGGTGTAATGTTATTGGAATTCTCTCTAGAAAATGAAATATCAAGCCCATTTGAGGTGTTCAGCTGATTATCTTTATCTTTAACTCATTAACCACAGTGCACCAGGGAGTGTATCGGCCAGAAGTATGTGTACTGTCTCTTTAAGGAGGGTTAGGGCCCTACCAGGAGCTTTTGCCCCAGACAACTCCTTGGATCTTGTAGGCACGCAAACCTCTCCACCACAATAAGGTGATGTTTATTACTTTATATTATATTTATATCCCTCACTGTGCTAGTGAATACAGTGGTATGCAAAAAAAAAATTATGCACCTGCCTAATTTTGTTTAAATAATTATTGCACACTTTCTGTAAATCTTATAAACTTCATTTCACTTCTCAAATATCACTATGTTTATCTGCTATATGATATATTTAACTGAAATTGCTGATCCATACAACCAAAGATTTATAAAGGAAAATCATGAAAATAATCAGGGGTTCCCAAACTTTTGCATACCACTGTAACTGCTGGTGTAACTGGTCACATTACCATCAAGGAACATACCTGTAGCCCAGATGCTGAGCTGTTGGCTGTTGGGCTCAGGCCATATTATTTACCACAGGAGTTTTCCCTTGTTATTATCGTGGCTGTTTATGTCCCTAGCTCTGCCAATCCGACATTATCATGCGACATAATTTACTCAACCATTGTGCGTTTCCAAGGATGTTAAAGCTCTCCTTAACAACAAGAAGAAAAGCTTCAGAGCTGGTGAAAGGGAGGTGGTGAGAACGATCCAGAGGGAACTGAAGACAATGATCAGAGAGGCTAAGAACAGATATTGGAGGAAGCTGGAAGGGAAACTCCAACAGAACAACATCAGAGAGGTCTGGAGTGGAATTAGAACCATCACCAACATGAGGTGCAACAACAGAGGAGTAGTGGGCAACATGGATGCTATATGCTGTTGCATGCTGGGGCAGCAGACTGAAGGTGGCAGACGGCAGCAGATTTAACAAAGTGATCTGGAAAGCTGGTGAGGTTGTGGGTGTGGAGCTGGACTCACTGATGACAGTGTCGGAGAAGAGAATGCTGTCTAAGCTGCAGGCCATCATGGACAATGGCTCCCACCCACTCTACGACACAGTGAGGAAACTCAAGAGCACTTTCAGCATGAGACTCATTCCCCCGAGATGCATCACAGAGTGCCACAGGAGGTCGTTTCTACCTGTGTTTGTCAAACTTTATAACTCCTCCCCCCCAATATTTGACACTTAGGTTCATCTGTGTTGTGTACAGTATTTTACACTTATATATTTTATTATCACTACCACTTTAATGTTGAAGTTTTAATTTTTTATCATTTTTATAATTTTATTATTTTTAAATTATAGAGAGTATATTGAGAGTGTATTATTATTTATATTTGTCCATACAAATGGCTGCAACTCTGAAACAGAGTGTAAGAGTAACTTAGCAATCATGGTCTACCATAGTCTAGGTTTCTATCAATGGCCGGTGTGGTACAGGAATGTATGGAAATGGGTGCAAAAGTGCAAGCTCTCACTGAGTACAATGTGACTGCTAGAAGTTGTTCTGAATTTAACTATGAAATAGGAAATAAATATAGTCAGATGCTGTGCAAATAGCAGGGGTGAGGCCATTCATAGGATGTGGTATACTGCAGCACAGGTACGCAAACAAAAAGCATCACACACTGAAAAACATGTCTCAGCTACAAACAAAGTAAAGGGCAGTGAACAACTGAGCTTAGTGTGAGGACTGAGGCCATGGCAGATTCATAACAGCAGTGAAACTCAATCAATGAAGGACTGCTCTTAGTGAGCAAATTATATTTTCAGAGGATTTCAAATTACATGAAAACAAAACTTCAAATTGAGCCAATAGTAACCCCACTCCTGAAAAGTTATGTGCAATACAGAGAGGTCATGCTCTTGATAGTCAAACAAGGTAGAGATGCAAAGGAAACAATGCAAATTAAATTCAAATTAAGATTTGAAAATAGCAGTGTTGTAGGGGCATGAGGACAGATAAATGCAGCCTAATGGGACAAAAATATTAGAATTGGATCTATATAGACATCTCTGTTTCTTGGAGGATTCAGGTGTCTTCTGCATATTGATAGTGGCTCTCTGACATTTGCAAATTATATATAATATCCCAGAAATCAAGTTTTTTTAGAAAGAGGATGAATGTGTGTGTGTGTGAGTGAGACAGAGAGAGAGAGAAAGAAAGTGAGACCAAGAGAGTATGTTACAGACAGAATAGAGTAACAATGAGAACATCCTATTTGGTCTCTCTTTGTGCAAACTAGACCAGTTTTTTTTTTTTTTTTTAAGTGGGCTGGCTTCTTCTTTTTCATTGTCCAGATCATCAGATCATCAGTTCAGTATATGTATATCTATACTATATTGCCAAAAGTAGCAAGGTCCATAAAGACATGGATGGCAGAGTCTGGTGTGGATGAACTTGACTGGCCTGCACAGAGTCCTGACCTCAACCTGATAGAATCCCTTTTGGAGGAATTAGAGCGGAGACTGAGAGCCAGACCTTCTCGTCCAACAACATCAGTATGTGACCTCACAAATGCGCTTCTGAAAGAATGGTCAAAAATCCCCATAAACACATTACTAAACATTGTGGACAGCCTAGCTGCAAAGGGTGGACCAACATCAACAATATAATGTACCATGACCAACAATATAGTGTGTATATATATATATATATATATGCAATTCTCCCTAGCCTACACTAAAGTGTGCCCCTGCCTATGAGTTAGGAAGTACACCATTGCTGTCCTATGTGGCAAATGCAAACTCCCTGTATGCTGCCAACAATATACTTAACACGAAAGGCTTTGGGAGAATTTACATTATGATCACAATCATTTCTATAATATACTCCAAATATCACCATCTTGGACTGGCTCTTACCCATTTCCTAGTGGTTATTAGAACAAATATCACATAGCAATCAAAGGAGCTGGAATCAGGATGCCATCTATCTACTGATTGGAAGGCCAACTCTTGAGCACAAGTGAGGGTTGCTCAGCTCCCCACATCTACAGAATTGTTATGGAGACTATATTAAGTCCAGCAGTGAAATTAACTCATGATCACTCAAAGGGTTCACTCTAATATATTTTTACAAGGCAAGCCAGAGAGCCTTCACATATGAAATGTTCTATCCAGATTGACTCACTAATTGCAGCTATGATGTTTTATAAAGGTAAGACAGGAACAGCATCACCACAACAAACATATAAGTTGTGCATCTAAACATAGGAGAGATGACAATTAACTTTGAAAAAGGGAAGTCATTCTTTATGAGACTTGAAGAAAATATCAAAGCCATAACTGATTAGTAAGTATATACATAACGATTCTAAAAATACAATTAATTCTCAGTGAATATGTGTGTTTGTGTAATAGGGAGTTTTATCTGTGTTTTGCAAGGATGTGTGTGATTGAAGGAGAGAGAGAAAGAGAGAGAGACACATACAACTTGTAGACATACCCTAACCAAGCCTGTAACGTCAAAAGCTGTTATTGCATTTATGAAATACCTGTCATGCTAGTGTGTGTGTGTGTGTGTGTGTGTGTGAGAGAGAGAGAGAGAGAGAGAGAGTGAGTAAGGAAGAATGAAGAAGAAATTTATTTTGGTTGTCTGACAAAGATGAGTAAACATGATAGCCACATTCTTACACTTGTATCTGTATAGACATGTACATGTCATTCATATACACCTACTGTATGTAACATTTTATATTGATTTGAGCATTTGTCCCTGTCTCAAGTAGATTTTCTATTACTAAAATTCTCTTCAGATATATAATTTGTAATGTAAACTTTACAATGTGACTATCATCAATCAATGAATATCTTGATTAATGAAAATTTGATTATCAAAATCAATGGCCTCCTGTTAGGGTGTAACGTTTGGTGTAGCGCACAGCGCTAAATAAGAGGATCAGGAAAAAAGTCTTGGGTTTATTTAATATGGTTTCACATTACAACAAGTAAGAACAACAAAGACTTATGATCACATCGACAAAGACCGACAAACAAGGGGTGACATGCACATGCTTAAATATACACATGCTAGACAAGACACAGGTGAAACGGATAACAATAACTAGATGGACATTCACACGTCACTCCCATGCCACACACTGACGCACACACTTACATAGCACACACGGAATACAAACCACACACATGGACACACCCACATGAACAAGGGACAAGGGAGGAGGTGAGGGCAACCATCATGAGAGAACCCCCCCCTCCCCCCCAAGGGGTGCTTTGTCATGGAGTGCCCAGTGCCTATGGACTGCCCTCAGACCATGCCATAGAACCAGGACTGAGGGACCAGGTACCACAGCCACCAATGCAGCTCCATACACAACCCCAATATTGGTGGCACTGACTGCGGCCGCACCTACACCACCTACCCTGGGACCAGGGGAAGACACGCAGACAGGGACGGCTCACAGACAGAGACAAACACTGGCACATTAACAGGGAGGGGGATAAACACAAAAACAATCAATCACACTGTGACGCACAGGAACTGTAATGGGGACTTGGGTCAGAGGACCCCCTGAGGGGATCCCTGCCGCCCACATTGGCTGTTGATCCAGAGGTCCCCAAGTCCATAGCAACATAGTACCCACTGCTGGCAGCTGGGGAGCACCCATAGTCCCTCGGCGCAGGGTGTGGCGCAGCATCATTGAGCGCACGCCTTAGGGTGGCGCTGGCTGCCCCACAGAGGGTGCGTCCTGGTTAGGCAGAGGCATTCAGGCGGATGCCCTTCCTCCTCCACATCCATCTCAGACTTTTGGAGCAGCTCTTGCGAGGGAGTTCAGGCAGGGACCCCCCCTCCTCTATATCCCTCCATGGAGAGGGTGTACGTGGGTTCTTGCAGAGGGCGGCCACCATGACATAAGGAAAGAAAATAGGATAATAAAAACAATAAAGAAACTAAAGTGAAGTGGAAGACAATCAGGCTGGTCATATGTTTTATACTAATATTGGTGGTAGGCAGTGAAACATGAAATGAAGTCAATATGATGAAAAACAAGGGATGGAAAAGAAGAGATAAAATATTTTAAAAAGTATCTAGTGTAACTGCTTGCTCCACTCTCGAAATACATTCAAATAATAACCATGGAACTGTAACCACTGTGTTCCATGTAAATGTATTAACACAGCCAGTAAAATAACCAACCTTAAAAGATATGTTGTTGTAATTTTTGTTATATTTAATTATGTTAGATTTAAGAAATTAAATAAAGGATAATGAAAGAATAGAATATGTAGATAAATGATAAATTGTATTTTGGAGCTTGGCACTTGTGATTGGATGTGTATACACTATATTGACAAAAGTATTCGCTTACTTTCCTTGACTCACATATGAGCTTAAGTGACATCCCATTCCTAATCTATAGGGTTTAATATGATGTTGGTCCACCCTTTGCAGCTAGAACAGCTTCATCTCTTCTGGGAAGGCTGTCCACAAGGTTTAGGAGTGTGTTTTTGTGGATTTTTGACCATTCTTCCAGAAGCGCATTTGTGAGGTCACATACTGATGTTGGACGAGAAGGCCTGGCTCTCAGT
>JAOYMR010000008.1:19775521-19786143 GCA_025802075.1 Tenebrosternarchus preto | reverse complement strand
TATATGTAAGTTATTTTGCATTTTATGCTTTTACATTCACATCTGGTTGTATTTGTGTCTCTGTCTATAAATAAAAAAAATAATAATAATAAAAAATAAAAAAATAAAAGCCATGACCTCATCAGTCAAAGAAAGACAAAATAAACAAACAAAAAATCTAATGGTGCTCACCAGTGCCACGTGCAGTGCAACAGTCTGGCCGGCCACCAACGACTTTCAGCGTGTGAGGAAAAAAGGGCTGGCATGGCGCGTGGTGTTACACCAAACAAAAGGGTTAAGCTTCTTTTTGTGAAAGCCAGCTGACTGCCCGCACGCTGTCAGGAACAAGCACGCGCTGCGCTGGAGATCAAAGCGCCGGCAGAATCCAGCGGGACAACCAGCAGCTTAGAGCAGCGGCGACGATCCCCACAGTGTTTTCCCAAACCGGCTACTGCCGCTGTATTGACTCACTGGGTTACGCATGAACTGGGGGATGGTTGCTGTCAGTGGGCATTGTACGACTAATGGTAATGTCCAACGTCCATAATATTAATAATAAAATGTGAATCTAGCAGATCAGAAACAAGAAAGATTTTATACATCACTCCCACCAAAAATTTACGTATATTCATTTATACAACGCACTGTCATCATGTTGGCCCAGCAGAACTGTTGCCATGAAACGCAGTGTAACGGCCCCGGTGTACAGAGCCATGGTAGTGGCACGCCAGTTGTACTGTAGTCTTCACAAATGAACTTCAAAACGATTTTTTCGAAAAAGTTGCATAACGTACCAACTTTTCTTGACGGTTACGTGGCGAGATCAATAAACACAAGACTACAGCCTGATTAACAATCGGTCTACAACATTAACCGCAATTACGGTAATAGTAGCGTTGTTAGCAGATCACTGAAAACCAGACTAAAAGAAGAGTGATCGATTCAGCTTGGCAGAACCCAACCCGTCTAGCCAGCAATCCTATCTGTCCAATTCATAAGGTCAGGGCAACTTGATCTTAAGAAATGTATCTGATCTTTAGCAGTACAGGAGTAACTAACTGTTTACAAAAAAGTAGCTAGTAACGATACTTGGCTAGCTAGCCACATAGCTATATAAAAAGGTTAGTTAAAGGTTGTTGATATCGTAAGTAAAAAATAAAATAAAGCCAAGAGATAAGCTTATAACTGTAGTTTAATGTCCACGACGCAACTTGCTTTTAGAAGAACGCTAGTCGCAAGCCAGCTAGCCAGCTAAGGTTTGGAGACACGACGAACCCAGCCCTAGGTGTCAATGTGTTCAATCTTTTACTCCAACAATTTAACATAACAAAGAAGCCGAGTTAGCTCGTTAGCTAAGCTTCCACGTTCATCAAGCTGATGTAAGGTGGCACTGACAAGCATGTGCACGTAGCTAGCACCACCTAACTTGCTAGCTAGCAACATCGTTTGCAAAGTTAAAAAATACAAAAGAAAGCTCCACGAACATTTATATGGAGTTAGCTAGCTAACTAATTTGCAGTTAACTTTATCATACTTCAGATGACCAAGTGAAGTAGGTAGCTAGTGTTAAGTATTCTTGACGGAAAAAAAACGTTGCTCACATAGAACTTTCATACTTTCTAATGTAAGATGAACGAACCATGACATCTCAGTATAGTTTAGGAACATTAGCTACGTAGAAATACAGCCAGCCAGCTATATTTAGACTCACTTTTATGTTTTCCAGAACTCCAAGACTGTTTTGCTATACTGGGACTCCGAATAATCGCCCGTCCTGCCGATTTCAACGCATCCATAATTTGTAATTCTTAATGTGGGGACCGAGCCCACAAATCCAGCTCTCTCCGACAGTGTCTCACCGCGTCTGGCTCTGTGTTCCACCTCCTAGAAAACTTTTTGGATAGGTAGCTAGCTCAGTTTTCCTCATTTTTTTGAAGAAAATCCAAGGTGGATGGATTATCATGTTCGCCAGGAAGGGCGGTGTTAAGTATGTAAATTTAACTGATAATGTAGTGTCATGACGTGAGCCTTGAATCGACAGCACGCGAGTAAAGTGCTTTGTGTGGGTGTCGCTTGAGCAGGATTTTGTGATGAATGTCAATAGGATATTTCACATCGACAATTATAGGCAGAACAGTTGATAGCATCTAAAATGACTTATAAGTGTAAAATAAACTAATACACACATTTGTTACTATTGGCTGCTAAATGTTTCAGACATTCTTTACGGATGAGAATGTCTTTACTTAAACACATTTTTTTATGATGAATCATTCCATTAATTGTTTTCCAGTGAAGAATAGGGCACAACAGTTCCCAGGAGAAAGAAGCTATTATTTATGTGTGTGCTCAGCAGTAAGACCTTTTGGGAGTCTCTGTGAAAGTGCCATGCTGGGACACCCCAGGATAGCAGCTAAGGCACACCCACCCAAACTGTTTAAATAAGCACCTTGTTCTTACAGTGACCAATAATGTTGCAAACCTGTAGAGATTACACACACCTGTTCTCTGACTATAGACCCAGTTGGTTCAGGAATTTGATGTTAAAAGAATCTAGTCCTCCTGCATTCCTGGATATCATTAGTACCTGACCTGCCATGATGAGGCCTTTACTCATTCAGTATAACAGCATGAATGCTGTCTATTTCCGGGCTTGTTTACACTTCTACCTTCAAACTGGATCAGTTGCTGCACAGGTCCAGCTCTCCTCTCTGCTTCATAGATTCAGCATGTCTTATGCAGCTCTGTGAAACAGCAGCGCAGCAGTGTGGATATGATTAAAGAGCACTCCATTCAAACCTATTTGTAAATTCATAGCTACAGACTCCACACAACCCTATATGCCTGTTTGCATACATTTTAAGAGTGGGCAAATCACAACCATCACTGGCTACTTTAGCAGAACTGTCAAGGTGATTACTAGCACTGCGTGCATCTTCAGATTGGCTGGCAACCCTGCAGAATCTATTCTCACTCAGAGGTCACAGTCATTCCAGCAACACAGATGCACATAACTGCTTTCCACTGAGATCGTTGCAAATTTCAAAGATGGGCTGTCTCTCTACAAAGACAGAAAAACGTGTCTTTACATACAACTCTAAAGGCTGCACCACAGGCACCAGACTTACAGAGCATGAGTAAGATCATAGTCAGAGACCCCCACCCTTGGACTAGAACTAGACAGGTAAGATAAGTTAGCCTTAGTGTTTAGGTTAGCGTTTAAGAGTTGGGGTACATTATTAATAAGGGTTAGTGTTAAGGGTTAGTGTTAAGGGTACATTATGAATAAGGCTTAGTGTAAGGGACATTATCAATTCGAAGAAACGTTTGAACAGCGACATGCTTTGCTTCACAGAATTTTGCTTCTGTGCAAACATGAAAGGAAAACATAGAATCAATGTTTGGAATAAAGACAAAAGAATTTCCATATTATATTAGCTGGCTTCAGGCTAGCAGATAAAAGGGTGCTATTTAGCAGATATTGTTCTTTTTCAATTGTTTTGTTTTCCATGTTCACTCCTTCTAAGCTGTGGGTAAGATTTAGTGGGAGATATGGAACATACTGTTATCTGAACCAAATATTCAATAATGACACCTGACCTTGTGTATGAAGCACAACACACCCATACATTATTAATGTGTCCATATGCTCACCAAACATGTAATACTGTTCACGCGAAAACACTGAACATCACAGCCATCTGATCTCTAGTTATCTGTGCAGGATCTAACTGCTGATCTGGGCTCCAAGATCTTGAATAGTGAAGTTCTCAATGATCACTCATTCTCACCCACTGGGTGTCTGGAGCTCCAGCTGTTCCTGTCATTATCTTGCACTGCACTTACACAATTCTCTCTTCTGAAAATATAGCTTGTAATTTCACGTTACCTAGTACACACTGAAGTGAGAATATAGCTAAGCAATGTAGATAGTCCGTCCTTCTTGCATACCAGGTTAAATAGGTCATTCAGGTGTAGATAGATATTAAAATATCAATACTGAAAATTGACTGACCATTTATTCATGTTGTTAATAGCCTTCCATGCATTTCCAGTAGAACTGAAGCTCTAGATAGAGCAAGTACTCTATGTCTGCCTTCCAAACAGCCTGAGGATGATTTTGGTTTGAGGGCTTTCAGAGAGAGCTGCTTATACTGTGTATGCTTTGTAATGGGTTTTTATAGCCATAGTTCACATACCACCACCGCATAATGGATCAGAATAGAATCAGAATACAGCCAGGTCATGCAGATCTGGTTTAGCTGAATCATCTGATTGGTGAAATTTACCAGTATTAAAACAGAAGCACTGACTGGCAGTAACCTGTTCAATACTGTAAAATTATAGACATTTATTTTAAACTTTTGATACTTTACCTCCCAAAATAGGAAAGCCAGACTACAGTCCAAATTGCTGTGTGATGATATGAAACCATTGTAAACCAAGTCTAGGGAGCCAATACATTGCTGATAATGTGGTGTCTATCAGCACCTAGCGGTGAGCTGATTACACCAGAAATGGGGGGTGGGGTGTTATCTACCAAAAACCTCTAGTACAAATCCATTACATTCAGTTTTCCACTTCATGGAACAGTATCGAGTCCTCAGGACAATCAGTACAACACAAACAACACAACATTTCAATCCCTCATTCAAGCATCACTGTGCTAAAAATGTATTGACATGGCTCACCAACGTCCCCTTTCAGTCACAGACCACATGACAACGTCAAAGATGCCAGAAAAAAATTTTATTCCTCGAAAACCTCACAGAGTGAGAATGCAGTCATGGTTAGATGTAAGAATGGAGAGAGGGAGAGGCGATGTAGACCAAAGAACACAAACAAGTACTTTTTCCTCATTTGAACCGTCTGTGTTTACTAACTCACCAGTTCTCCACACACAAACGCTATAGTTTGCTGAAACTATCCGTTCACACCAGAATTTAAACACACACACACACACACACACACACAAACCTGTTACCACTGCTGAACACTTGAACACCACACAGGACTCACTCCGGCTACTTCAGCCCTGTAGTACTGAAACAGTAATACCAGCAGTGGGCAAGGGATTCATTTTCATGGGGTTGAAACAGTCGCACACAAAGCCAAAACCTTCCTTCCCTGGGTCCCTTTACGTCACCATCATGGATTCTCCAGCTGGTTTGCTAGAATTCTTCCTCACAGCTGGTTTGGGTGTTCCTGATTGTAGTGGGCTTCCGTTGTTATGCATCACTGCATGTCTGTCTGCTGACAGGTGCGTCCTGGTCCCACCCACCTCCTGTGGGATGCTCCAAGGTTCCTTTTTCTTTTTTTTCCATGACTGAAACAAAGAACTACTGAGCACAAAATATTCCTCACCCAACCCTCAGCCAGTCAACACGCAAGTGAGTCTGAACGGGGATTCTGCAAAAACCTATAGCGCTTAACATCTGTGAGAACGTCTTGAGGAATAGGGTAACTGCTGGCTTTTGCCTGAGGGATTCTTTCCTTAACACCTGTTTGCTTAGCAGGGTGCCAACTCTGCAACACTGAGAACTTTAATCCAAATACTTTCCTATGTACAACAGCGCCATCGTGTGGCAACACCAAACATCTCTCAGCTACCAAGACATCAAAAGAGAAAAATACACTTTAACAGTTCTGTTGGCCACTTCTGGAATTATAGCCCTAGCTACTTGGCACTGGACTACATTTTAGCACTCATCAGACAGAGACAACTGACTGGCCAGTGTAGTCAACATCAGGAGTAGTCCGACATGCTCGAGGTTTCCCTGAACACCACACAATACCCACCTAAATTCACCCCTTTTCCCTTCTAATCTACTTTCAAGCACAGTGCAATGTAGCCAAATAAATAATGTAAACAAGAGCAAATCAAAACTGGTTTCTGTAGTGGAAATGTAGTGTGAGAGTGGTGTTATCATGAAACTGTGGTGTATCTGTATCTGTTCTCCAACAACTGCATGTGGTCATACAAAGCAGTGTGGCTGAAGCATGTGGTTACAGTATGGGGTGGTGCTTAGTCATGTGATGATACTAAAAAGCAGGGCTGAGGCCTAGCAGGTGACAAGGTCTCACAGGTCCAACAGTGAGGTCCTGACTAAAGGCACTGGTTATCTATGACAAGCAAGACTGCAGGACAGGCCTGCATTTGGAACCGCTTGACCAAAATGTTCTAAATCATGCTTTTACTATTTTTTTTTTTTACTTAAAAAAAACCCAAAACAAAACAAAACAAAAAAACAAATTATATAAAAATCTATTTTGTTGGTTGGATGGCATCCATAAAAATGGGAAACAAAAAACAGCCTTTATATACGTGTCACATTTTATAGAAAGGGTGGGAAAACATTCCAATCAGTTTGAATTGTCAAATGATGACTTTCTCCTGGAAAACTCACTTTAATGAAACAAACCCTTCAGGAATTCTAAGGAAGCTTTGCAGCTTGTAGGACCTTGAGCTGAATAACTGACACTTTGTCCCTGCCTTCTTTCAGGGAGGAATAAAGAATGAAATAAAACAATAACAATTCAAGGCCAAATATAATGTAGTGGGACGAGTGAAAGTAAACCAAAGTTGCACTAAACGAGGGGAAGAATGCACACCAACATCTGTGAGGTTTCTAAACATTTACAAGGGAAAAAAAAACAAAAAACCAAACAAACCAAAAAAAACCAACAGCAGTTTCCTATTCAACAGGTAATGTCCCTTAAAAGTCTCTTTTTTTTTTTTTTTTTTTTACTACAACAATTACAGTCACACAATACAACATCCTTCTGACCAGGCGAGAAGCAGCAGTAGGAGGAAAACGACAAAACAAAAAAAAGAAAAAAGTCCCAAAACATTTGGAGCCTCAAAAATGCAAGAGAGAGAGAGAGAGAGAGAGAGAGAGAGAGAGAGAGAGAGAGAGAGAGAGTGTTGTGAGCTGGAGTGGGCGTTCATTTTTTGAGGGGCTGGTAGACAGATGCATTGGGATCCAGGCTGGAGGGGCTGGTGTCCATAAACTTGGAGGAGTAGTGAGGGGCAACGGGGCTCATGTTGCTGGTGTCTGTGGAGTAAGTGATGCTGGGCATGACTGCCATCACCTCCGCAATCTTCTGTTTCAGATCTTTTATCTCTTGGTCTTTCTGCAGGATCTGACCTGAGGAAAGCAGAGGAACAAGTCAGATTTCTGTATCATGAGAAACGCTTCAAACATTCATCTGTTTAGACAAAACAACCAGTCCTGCACAAGCTTCTGCGAGCCCCGAGCAAAACTGCCCCATTACCACCACAAGCAACGTCAAATTGCTGCCTCTTCACTTCTTACACTCCTTCGCTCACACAGAGCCTCTTACACGTTTACAGTTATCTTAACATATGACAATGTGTGTGCTCCCTGAGAATCGAACCCATGACCCTGGTGTTACTAAGCATCATGTTCTGCCAGCTCCTCCAGATGAGCCGTTTTACAGGGTTTGTGACTGTCCTGGGCGATGGGCCCAGTGTGCAGACCTTGTGCGATCTCCAGCTGTCTCTTGGCATCGCCGAGTGCAGAGAAGAGGTCCAGCTTTATGCGGGTCTCCGCGCTCAGGCTGTTCTCCAGGTGCTGCGTCTTCTCCTGCATGGCTGACAGTGCCGACATCAGCACCTCTGTGTCCTTCTCGTTTTCCTTATACTTGTGCAGCTCCTGGGGGGGGGGGACAAATGACAGCAAGACGGTGCTCAGGGTTACACAGGAAGGTGCTCAGGGTTACACAGGAAGCTTCAAAACATTCAAGCAAAACGTTCGGCTGTGTTTGGCGTGCGAAGATGACGATGGCGTATTCTGCGGGCGTAGTCACTCTGGTTCATGGCATCATGGCGGACGAGGCACCCACCTGGACTTTGAGCTCCAGTTCACGGATCATGTCCTCTTTGACTTTAATGTCCAGTGTGAGCTTCTTACACTCCGTCTCCAGTTCCGAGATTCTCCTCCTCAGAGACTCTGTGCACTCACCTCTGAAAGGCAGGCAGAGGTACAGAGCCCAGTAAACACAAATGCAGGAACAGAACAGGGGTGGAGTGCAACAGTATGGAATTAAAATGGACAGGCACACAATTAAGTCTTCTCTGTTGTTATTGAGAACCTTAGCCAAGGCAATATACCAAAGGCTTTGTGAAGCAGGCAAATACAAAACGACAGATTAATAAACCCCATTAAACATATTAGACCGTCAGTAACAGTAACAACAATATGCGCCGTTTACTCAATTTGGCTTACTCAGTCTTAAACAGATCCCAAAACAGCCCATCTTTCCACCCATAAGCCCCTCCTCACCACTGAGTCTGAGGACATGTGGAGGCATGTCAAGAAAACAAAGGCTATAATGGCAAACCGGCACAAGTACAAAAAAACGAGGGAAAAAGAACAGAGACTCCAAAGAAAAATGATTGTGCAGTAAAAACAAACTTATGTAGCAACAACACAAATGCTCGCATGTAATCTATGCACTCTGCCAACTTGTCAGTACTGTTTACTCCTGGGTGAGCTGTGCCACGCCCTCCGCTGATGACGCATCCTTGGTTTCAATAAAAATGAGTGCAATTGTGGGCCAGTTCTCTTGATAGCACAACGGTTCTCAGAAGTGCAAACTGGTACGGTGCGTGAAGCGGAACGGTTCCAGTTCCTCATTGGTGGAAAAGGGGCAACACAAATCATAGAGTTGGAACAGTAAAAGGCAAAAAAAAAAAAAAGAAAGAAAGGTGTCATTTCTGAATTAATTTTGACAATATGAACAGGAGATATTTCATGTTTTTTCTCGTCAGATTATTTCATTTGTAAACATACTTTCCTGCTTCATCCCAAGGCCTTCAGGAGCAAACATGGGCTGAGGATCATCGTCAAAACAAACGTGTGAGAAAGCAATTCAAGTGTTTCAAAATAACATTTCTCAAAGAGATATAGGAAGGGATATAGACATTTCACCATATTCTATGTATAACGGAATTAAAAGACTAAAAGAATCTGAAAAAAACTTAGTGCGTAAAAGGCAGTAGCACAAACCTACGCTGAATAACCAAGACCTCAGACATCACAGACATCACTGTAGCAAGAACCATCTAGTCCCACCTGACATATCCTGTTCATCCTGATTCTGGACTGGGATGACTGCTGTAATTCTGGATCTGTGTGACACTCACAGTCCCTTTACCTCCACATGCTCTTTTGTGCAAATTAACAAACTAACCACCTGAACCAAATTAATAACCACCTGAACATGACAGCTGTGTTCAGTGAAGCAGACATGTTTGGACTTCTTTTACAGCACATTTGTGAAATGGACTTTGGGGGTAAAATGCTATTAATTAAACTATTGTTACCAAGTAATCTTACACCCAAATTCTCCCATCCTATCCCTCATTGGTGAGTGTTTTGCTATAACAATGTTCCACTTTAAGCTGCTTCAAGCAGATAAAATGAAGCATGACATGACCTTGGGAGGGTTGTGTGTGTGTGACACCTGGTGGCCTGTGTGTAATCCATCCTCTACTGATATTTATTGCCTTTGCATTTTTCAGCAGGCAACATTCAAGTATTTACAATTTGTATGGCCTCAATACAATATCTTTCCAACTGCAATGTGCAACTAATGTGTGTGTATACACTAATAATAACAAACACTGAGCTACATTGTGAATCTAAGCTTTCTATACAATACTATACATTCTAAATACCTATATACTAACTATGCATGGTACACTACTGTTTAGGAACCAGCAGACTATATATTGTCCACAATGCTGCCCAACTCCCTGTAATTTACCCACTGTGCGATACGCATATTTAATAAGGTCTAGTGTGGGGGGCAGGGTAAGATTTTATGGACGGGGCAAGGTAGGGTTTTATGGGCGGGGCAGGGTACCTGGAGGCGGCTGCGAGGGCCACGGCGCGGGCAGCTGTGGCCTCTTCCAGCTTCTTGCGCTTCTTCTCGTCCGCCAGCTGCCTCTCAGCTGCCGCTCGAGCGTCCTGCTCCACCTTCAGACGCTTCTCCAGCTGCCCCAACGTCTGCTTATCCTTCTGCTTGGCCTGCACAGCACTGTGGAGCCTGTATGAACATGAACACACACACACCCGCACAAATTATTCAATCAAAAACAAAAATCATTATTAATATTTCTTGTTTAAAACAAGAGGAGTCAGCATGGTCCCCTGCACTCAGGCCCTGTGCACTTAATCTTAATCTTAAAAGTAATATAAAGTCAAAGTGACTGCAGAGGGATGCGTGCGAGTGATGTGCTGGATGCGTGTGAGTGTCAGTGAGACTGATGTGGCGAGTGGCTGAGCGTGTGGGTGTGCATGAATGTGTGCGAGCGTGTGTGTGCATGGGGTGAGCGTGAGTGTGTGCGTGAGCATGGCATCCAGGTCTTCCTCACTTGTTCTGCAGTAGTTCATTCTCGTGTCGGAGCTGGCTGAGTTCTGCACGCATGCTGCGCTCGGCGCTGCCCAGAGAGCCCAGCTGGCCACGCAGGTCCTGCTCCGTCTGACGACTCGCCTGCAGGTCCGCCTTCAGCTTCTTCACATCCTGCTCCAGCCTGCACGTGCGCGCGCACACACACACACACACACACACACACACACACACACACACACACACACACACACACACACACACAC
>JAOYMR010000008.1:19756886-19770206 GCA_025802075.1 Tenebrosternarchus preto | reverse complement strand
CACTGCACCGCGCTCTCACACACACACACCCACACACTGCACCGCGCTCTCACACACACACACCCACACACTGCACCGCGCTCTCACACACACACACCCACACACTGCACCGCGCTCTCACACACACACACCCACACACTGCACCACGCTCTTACACACACACAGACCCGACCACTCACACACACTGCACCACGTTCTTATACACACACACACACACACACACACACACACACTCACAGCACTGTGCGCTTACACACACACACTCCACCGCTCTCTTACACACACACACCACTCACACACACTGCACCGTGCTCTTACACACACACACCACTCACACAGTCACAGGTTGTGCAACTACACACCTGCACTAACAGCAATAAAAGTGGCCTGTCACACTTTCAGTAGATGATTTATTTATGGGTGTTGTCTCTGGAGAGAAACACACTATGCACTACATGTTTTAAATCTGCAGAGATCACCATGTACCCCAACAATGAAAGAAACCTCAGAGAAAATGTGCTAAAAAGTAGTGAGACTTCAACCAGATGGGCTTACTGGAGAGTCATAAAATGAGTTTTAGCCTAGAGAATGCAGGTTGTATCTGCAGAATGCAGTCCCAAGTTGAGATAAACCTGTCCATTAGAGTCCAAGTTCAATGACTGTATGGCAACTAAGCATAACACAATAAAGATAAATACAGACACACACTCATTCTCATACCGTACTCAAGTGTCAGCCACAGGGGAGCAGGCCCTGAGTGAGTCATCTGAGACACAGCCCAGGTGTGGACAAGAGAGATCAAATACTGTTTGTCACACATGCAGAAATAACTAGGCCTACAGCTGTCTGGTGTGAGGTGTGTGTGTGTCAGGAATTTCAGCCCTCACACCTGACTTTCTTAAACACGAGGGAGAGAACAGCTACTGCAAGGGGTTTCCCCTCACAGTTCAAAGCCTGTCTCAGTCCTGAAAGTGTTTTGGATAAGATCTTGAAAGTGAGATACAGGTAGATTATCTTGAAAACCTGAACTTAAAATGATTAGCTGACAAACTTTTGTCTTGATGTTACAATACTGAATCGATATACAAAACTATGCAAAGAAACAATATTTATTCATTTCATTCCATGATCTGATTCCTTTCTTTCCCAGCAGTTTCATCAGCTGATGTAATGGGCTGAGGATGAACAGGTTTGCAACCTGGAGCAAAACACTTAAAAGTCACATTTGGTGAAAACCACTGAGAGCACAAGCACAGAATCCTCACATAGAGAGGGAAAAAAAAAAATCTGTCTACCAGAGACATTGATGCTTTCTCAGGCTCTCAGACGTACCCCCAACAATGTAACACATATCGTTTAATATTTAACGCAGTTAATTTAATTGTAACAGTTTTTCTTGTGACTACGTGATAATTTAGCCACTTTTAGATGAAAGCTCAAATATGGCACACGTTGGGAACAGAACTGGCAAAAGCACAATATCTTCATTCTTATATTCAATAAAGACGGTTACTGTGGAAAAATGTTACACTTGTGGCAACATTTGCAACATTAAGAGTGTGAAAGCAGGATGTGAGGTGTGCAGGACCTAACCTGTGTGCCACACATACTGCACCCACACGTAGGTGCTGGCAGCGAAGAACAGCCACTGCACAGGAATGAAGAGCAGGCAGATGATGTCGGATGTAAACGCCACACACACAAAGAACACTGAGAAAGCCTGAGAGAGGGAGGGAAAGAGAGGAGAAAGAGATGGAGGGGAGAAAGAGAGGGAGTGAATGGAGAGGAGGGAGAGGAAGAGCGGGAAAAGGGGGAAGGAAGACGGATTGAGAGAAAAGGTGATGACATCACTGAGCTGTTTATCAATTTGAAAGTCCAATTAACAGCATATCAAAACCACATGCAAAATCCCACATGCATTTCACAAAGAAGGAACAATATTGTACTGTTTTTTTTGTTGTCGCTTTTATTTTTACCGACATCATACAGGATCAACAGTGTGAGACTAGCGGAGTGGCTCACCAGACCCTGGTATCTGAAGGAGTCGTACACACTCCGGATAAACAGCCAGAACGGCCACAGGTACTCAAACCTGAACTCCAGCACAAAATCTGCGAGCAGCACCAGGGCCCACACCACCAGGAACTTCAGATACAGGAAGGTACTGAGAGGAAAGGGGGGGGGGGGTATGGAGGGGGTAGACAGAGAGAGGTTAAGACGTTTTTTCAGTTATTCCTTCATTTCATTTGCAGGGATCTGCTGAACCTAACAAGCACAAGGCAGTGGAGATGGATTTAGCACCAAGGCTTAAAGCCTTCTACATCTGTCCTTCAGGAACCCCACTCAACCACGGCCTCACTGGGTCTCTGCATGCCCTCAAGCTGGCAGGAATAAGGGTCTGCGAGGACATGTTTCACTTTACAGGAGGCACACTCTAAAAACCACAGATGATGTTTGGGTTCCAAAAGTGTACTACATGGTGCAGCAAATCTAGCAATCAGATAAAATATTCATTACTAATGTGCCCTTTTCATCCAATAGATCAAACAAAAAAAGACAGACAGACAGGCAGCTAGAATATGCACATAAACACACGCATCCCAGCACACACAAACATTGTTTATTTTTGTGATAAAATAAATCTCAATTTTGCTTTTTTTTCCTTCCATGCCTTAGTTATTGTGTCTTTTACAGCAAGGCATTTAACTGACAACAGTTTGTCCTCCTACAATAAGCTTTCGGAAAGCAAGCATAGTCCTGAACTTCCACCAAAGTTCCCAAGCAGGTGTTCACTGTACTTAACACAGATTTTATGCACAATTGCTTCTCTATTCAACAGACAAGAGACGCATTTAGACTAAAGCTCCTTAAGCACACAGTTTTCACACATCAACCCAATTTTAATTCAATAGCACATATGACTAGGAGATCTAAACAATAAAATACAGGAATGTTGTGTTGCTTATGTTGTGTGTGTGTATATTGGTATGTATCCATCTTAATGAATCTAACCACGAATTGGTAACAAACCATTTTCCAAATTTTATAAATGGTATAAATCATGGAACCTTTTGTGATATGGCCAATCCCACTGTCTGGGGAAAAAAAACCTGAGAATGTCCAATGCTACCATATGCAGGAACAACCTATAATTGAGTGGCAGATCCAGACTGATGACATAGTTACATGCACTGTATGTTCCAGGTAATCCTACTGTTAATTGTTCCAGGTAATCCTACTGTTAACTTCTATAGAGAACAAAAACATATCCTATTAACTAAATAAAACATGGCATAAGATTGTTCAACTGTATTTGCTGAACAGACCTTTAACTACATCAAGGAGTATCACATAGCTATCACATAGTAATAGATAATTAAGTACTCTGTAGGCATACCAGATCACTTTTTTTGATGGCTTGTTTTTTAAGAGATAGAAGCAGATGAAAGGGGAAGATGGGTATGTAGAGCAGTAGCTTGCAGGGGTTGTGTGTTCAGTACAACATTAAAGTTGAGGGGTTCAGTGAGGGGAAACTTCTGAAACAACTTTGCCCATGTCTTTAGCCTTTAAAATAATTAATTATTCATAACCCATCCATTTTTGCCAATTTGCCCTGTTCAGGTACTCTCAATCTTAAGATAAAAGTATTTTTTTCCATGTGAAATATCATTTGTACAATATCAAGCCACTGAGTGTGTTTGGCGAGGCTCAGACTTGAGCAGGTTTCTACTGATGGCCTTCATTCTGGCTCTGAGAATATTTTGCACCAAGCATCTCTCCATCTTCTAGCCAACTTCTCAATTACCCAGGCACAATACAGTACTCACAACAATACTGGTGCATCACAACACCACTCTCAGAGTGAAATGAACCCACATGCGTATTTAGGAGAAAGTAGGCTATGTAATGCACTTACACAAGCGCAGCACCCACTACCATGTGTTGTGAATAACCCATGACCCAAACAGTAAGCAGCCAACAGTAGTCCTGTGGCCCTAAACTGAGCAGTGATAAACAGGCCAGAGGGAAGCTGACATACTGATCATTACATTAGATGGATACAGTCCATAATTCTACATATATGGGTGCATTTAAAATAAAGAAAATATGGTTTCAGCATCTGAAAGTACAGCAATTTTCATAGTTGTAAGGTTGAAGTTAAATCAGTTTTCATGCACCAAAAAGTTCCAATAGCTCAGTGTTAAGGGAAAGTTTCATTAGAGTACAGTGAATGTTTGATATCACTTAGAAGCCCCCGACGTGTCTGGTTCAACCAAAAAAGGACAGAAGATAAACTTCAGGATTTTTTTGCTTTGCTGGGGGGGGGGGGGGTGTAATTGCTGATTGGCAATAGCTGATGTCTGCAGGAAACAATCCGAATAACAAGCACACTGCCCAAGATCACAACTCAGTTTGCAAATCCATTGCAGTTATTCTAGTTACTTTCCGTGTGTGCCAGTGGCATCTTTTTACAATGATCCGCAAAACACCGTTTTAATATTAATAATCTTGTGCTGAAGCTAGCTAGCTAGTCTGCCAGTCAGACAGATGGCTGTTTGCACTGTCACAGCAGGTCATGTTGCTATCCTATATTCGCGCTAACTAGCTAGATATCTAGCTTGTCCAGCTATCCTAACGATACAATTGTACACTGGACAAATTACTGCAGTAAGCTACATAGAAACAGTGAACGTTTAATTCAGCATAATTTGTGCACATTGTACAAGGGTCAAGGCCTACATCTTGGTACACAGACTAGCTAACGTAATTACATCTAGCTAGCTAGCTAGCCAGCTACTGTGGCTAAAGGGAGCTAACTGGCTTACTGGGGAATGCTAGCTAAGCTAGCTAGGTAGCCAGCTGTCTTACCGTTAGCCCAACAAGGTTGCTGACAGGAGAGCAAACAAAAATAACCCTAAAATAGGTCGCTAGTTATCCACCATTATAATCAGAATACTAGCTATAAATATCTACCAGATATCTCATTGTCATGTCTGCACACCATGGAAGGGATTCTAGTATCGCAGAAATGAAAAGTAACCAGCCTGTCAAGCATAAGCTACGTCGTTAGCATAGATTGACCATAGCCTACCTGCCGTATATGCCCTCGGTGATTCGGTTCCGTTTTAACGGCCGTCGGAGTTTGCTGCAGTCCGCATTGCGCCGCTTCATCCTCCTTCCCTTCGCTTTTGATTTTTAATGCCTATCGTAATATTGTCCAGTTTTCTGTCGTAGTCGAACGGAGCAACATTGAAGTTCCCCAAAGAATATAGCTAGCTAGCTAGCTAGCTATCGTTGTTATTATTTTTCCCACTGGAAACAAAGAAATAAATAAAAGACTCCGTGAAAGACCCTCCTCTTTCTCTCGACACTGGGCAGACTCAAAGACACGCGCGATAGTTTACCCAGACAAGGCTGTCAGACAATCGCCCAAACCAATCACAACCAACCTTTTTCGGAAGCTATAACGTTGATGGATAGCTAGATAGCTAGCTACACCGTCAAGCTATAAGCCATTGCCTTGTTTTGACATGGCTCCAAAAACGATATATAGCGCAACTGACAACCTTTTGATCATCGGTTTTCACCTGACCAATCTTTTTCTTTGTGGACAAATCAGGTAGTGCTAAGTGCCCAATGAAATGACCGTGGGGCGGGCAGTCGCTATTGCTTACGCTATTTGCGTAGAAATAATTTCGTTACGCTCTTTGACGTTGCCTACTCTACCAAGCTTTGATATGACAGCCAACAATAGAATATTTCTCTCGATATTTCACACGTAATATTTTGTTATATTGTGTTATATTGTTTATATCTGTAACAACAATGATACACACTTGGCTGAGTAACTACTAATAGCTAAGATTATACATCTTCAACATTTTCCACAGTTACAGGTTTTTTATTAGCGGCTGTTAACACAAAAAGCTTTAGGAAAATGATTAGTAAGATGTCCGCCACAATGATAATGTATGACATTTTTTTTCACCTTCCAAGAATCGTGGTTAATACCTACTTAGGGACCACACAAGCAACAATACTTGGGAAAAGAAAAAAACCAAAAAAACTTAAATGGAACATTCCTCTGACATGCAGGTCCATCTGTGTGTTTGAATGGCACATCTTCTGCTGCTCACAGGACTGCTATTCAATGTTCCCCACCCTGGCAGTAGAGCTCAGTCAGCAGTGCCTCTCGCAGACATGCACGGACCCACAGAGTGGTGAACGCTCCCGCATGGCTCCTCGCTACGCTCCAAGTCTCTGGTCCCGGCTGCCACCTGTGGCTTTGCTGCTACAGATCACGTTCATTCTGCTTTTTGCTTTTTTTGTGGAAATAGAGGAACTCAGTGAGTTGAAGGATAAAGAGTTTATTTACTCTTATGCAAGTAAGTATTTATTTTGTGTGTGTGTGTGTGTGTGTGTGTGTGTGTGCGCGCTCGCCCGTGTGTGTATTTTTAATTTGTGATATAGCTTCTGTTTGAGAGTATATTTGGAAAGTTAAATAATGTCCATACATACACTTCTGTAATCTTGGATGAGCAAATTAAGTTTGTGTTAACATACCTTTGGTATGAATGTATTGTATACGTTCTGTTTCAGGCAGTTGTGAATCAATAACTTTTAAAAATATAAACTCAAATGTACCTGTCCTGGAAATGCAAAATCATCTAAAGGAGGTCTAACATTTAAAATGGATCATGTAGAGTGTATTGCATTGTCCAGCATGTTTAGTGTGTGTGTGTATGTTGTGTAAGAAAGTGCAGATTCGCCCCCTCGGCCTCACCGTTGGGGTGGAGCTGCTGATCTCTGCTGGTTTTGGGTGATAAGAAAGCCCTCCACCCTTTAATCATGTTTGCAAACTTCCATGTGCTAATGAAGAGTTATTTGCCATAATTGCCAAGTTACTACTCCTTCAGAAGCACTGGGTTCCCTGGCAGAAAGCTAGTGAGAAGATTTAAGCTTTTATTAATAAATATCCCTGGGGATTGAATTATTATGAGTAAATGAACATGTAGATTTAACAACATTTAACAAATAAAGGTGTATAGAATCGATAGACTGCATCCATAGCCTCCTATTACAGAAAACAAAAGGAGACTTTCCCAGAGCCACAGTGCCATGTCTGATTAGTGCGGAAAACAAAGCACAACTCGCCCTCTAGTGGTAATAAATGGAAAGCTCCAGTAACACTGCTCCTCATTTCTTTCGTCCCAGACTTCCAGGATGTCCATGTGGTGGTATTCCTGGGCTTTGGGTTCATGTCTGCATTCCTGGTGCGCTATGGCTTTAGTGGGATGGGCTTTGGTCTTCTCGTGGCTGCCATGGCAGTCCAGTGGGCCACCTTCATAAATGCTTTCCTGCCATCTTTCCACTTCAGTCATTTCAGATGGCCAGTCAGAATCAACCTGAACAGGTAAGGATATGCTTATGTGGGTATGATTCTTTAGAGAATCAACCTGAACAGGTAAAGGCATGCTTGTGTGAGTATGATTCTTTAGATGAATCAAATTGAACAGGTAAGGGCATGCTTGTGTGGGTATGATTCTAGGTCATTATGGACAGCTCTTTTCTGACTGTGTCTCCAGTAGTGTCTGACCGTTAGAAGATTCAGCACATGGTGGTCATATTAAGTGTTTCATTACCCTACCCAAATGATTCTTCCCACCCAAACGATTCCTTTTCTCCCTCCATCAGCTTAGTTGAGGCGGAGCTATGTGCGGCCTCCGCCCTTGTTGCTATGGGTGCCATCCATGGCAAGACTAATCCTGCTCAGCTCTTGCTGTTTGCCTTCATGGAGGTCACAGGTTTTGTAGTGAACCAGAAGCTCATAAATGAACTGTTCAAGGTGAGGGACCAACATCACCTAATCAAAGGATTCAGGTGCTTTCTGGAAAGGCAAACAACTTACTTTAGAGAGATATTTGGAGGTTTAGCCAAATACATAATGAAAAAAACCCACATTTTTCCATTTCTGTTTGGAAGGAACAGACTTAAACAGTACATATGTATACAGTCATGTATGATAAAATATTTATTGCGCTACTGAAATGTATATCATACTTGAAGTACTCACTATTACTTAGTACTATGTACAAAAACTATGATCTCTGTCCTTTTTAGAGTGGGACATTCTACAGTGCCATGCATCTGCATGTGTTTGGTGCTCTGTTTGGAGTGATGGCATCCTGGGTGCTGTATCGCAGTGAATCTGAGCCAAAGCATGAGAAAGAGAAGTTTGACAGCAAATCTGGCCTGTTCTCCATGCTGGGTATACAAGCCAAACATCTAATCCAGTTTAAAAAAACACCTGATATTTGAAGACAAGATCATGATACTGCTTTTCTTTCTTGTACAGTTTTGCCTTCTCAGCTTGTACAAAAAGAATATATTACAGACAATGAATACGATAAATGAAAGTTAAGAGTTTCATCTGCCTGCTCTGTGATAGCACAATGATACTTAAGATTTATGTCACTTAATTTAAATGCCACCTCCCCCTCCTGCAGGGATGCTGTTCCTGTGGATCTTCTGGCCTAGTGTTAACTTTGTGCAAGCTAAGGACATCAGAATAGTGTGCAGCACGTATCTGTCTCTGGCAGTTAGTGCAGCAACAGCCATAGCAGTCTCTGTACTTTCAAGTCCCAAAGGGAAAATCAACTTGGTGAGTCTGCACAGCTTCTCTTTCAAATATTACATTTAAATTAGACTAAAGTAGTTTTAAAATTAAGATAAATTGTATGAATGTTAATTTCAATTAAATGAATATTAAGATGGGCCGCAGCGTTTGTGTATCCCTACTTGCTCACATGATATCTCATCTATAGGGATCTATACTCATTTTACTGTGAACTGTGCTACTGCATATAGATGTGACCCAATGCCAATAAGCTCATACTAAATTCTGCAGTTTCTCAAACCAGCAGTCATCAATAACATCCCACCACATTCACCTTATTAAGATAATGCCTGTTCTTTTTTACATAGAACAGTCAGTACTTTTCAGGTACAGTGAGTTTTTACATCATTAGAACTGGTTTTGTCTGGAGATGTACACTTGTCTGTCTCGACACCTGCCTCCCTCCAGGTGCACATACAGGGCGCCGCTCTGGCTGGCGGGGTTGCTATTGGCGCTGCTAGGACTGTCCATGATCCGTGGGTTGCCATGGTGATTGGCATGTGTGCTGCCCTTCTGTCCACTCTGGGTTTTCGGTACATGAAGGTGGGTGCAGGTTTAGATTAACCAGTCTGCCCGCAGAACGCAGATTGCTGTAGTTCCAGGACAAGTTTCAATCATGTTTACTTGTGCGAATGTCAACCTGTTACTATGTTCGATGTTTTCTACTTTGCGCTTTACATTTTACATGTGGTGTAAATATTATTATTAATTTTGAGAACGGCAGTGAGTATGTTACTAGTACTTGTCTTGAGGAAATGATTTAATTTCAGCTCTGTGTTTTATCAGGCATCAGTAATTAACCCTCTGTTTCCCAGGATCACATGCTGTTTGCTTTAGAGTGTCATGATACTTGTGGTGTCCTGAATGTGCATGCTGTACCAGCAATTCTGGGCTGGTTTGTCCATCTGATCCTACAGCTGACCAGCACCAAGGATGTCACAATGTAAAGTTTAATTCTATATTACATATCCATTTTAGAATGGAATTTTACATTCTGAGATGTAAAAGGCAGTTATACTTATGTAAAGCATTTCATAACTGTTTGAAAGAAGTCTTGCATTTTTCTGATTATACTGATCTGATATTTTAGGTCTGAGAAGCTTAATATTCCATTCCATATGCATATGTCTACCTTATAGGTGGTTAAAGTCTTGTCATTTTTAGTGTTTTGTTTTTACTGTGTCTGTCTCAGAGCCATCAGGTTTGCAGTGCATTACATCTGTATTTTACTCATCTCCATCAGTATGAGCTTGGTTACGGGAACCATCACAGGTATGTCGCTATGCTAACACCATTTAATTTAACAGGGAGCTCAGTTTTTGGAACGCCCACATAAACTAAAGGTGTACTTATAATGACTCAGCTATTCATGCACAACATGGTTACAAATGTGTTTTACATCTCAACTGAAGCTGACATAACTTAGATGTTTATAAAGTGAGTTTTTGAAAACAAACCTGATCTTGAAACCATTACCTAACAGTAACATTTGTAGTTGTCATGTCATTTAGGTTTGTCAGATTTAATAAATAGTTTAATACTTACACACAGTAACATCCTAGATAGGTTTAAATATGTGTATGTAGATACATATGTACCCTGTCACGTAGGCTACTATAAACTGCCATATGCCAAATAAGGCAGTACATACACATACATGTGAATACATTCACAGGACTCCTCCTGAAACTGAGGTTTTGGAAAGCTCAGCAAGACAGGAAGTGCTTTGACGATCAGGCATTCTGGGAGGTGAGCAGTTATAAACATAACTGAATATCCATATTGATGGATAATACAGCTCTCCCTGTATTTGTCATTTAATTAATGTTTCATTGACTTACCATTGCACTTGTTTTTGGATGTGTCTTTTGCAGTTCCCACACTTAGCAGTGCACAAGTAACATAACCGTGGATAATTCGGGGAATCAACTGAGAATCTAATAAGGTGTGTGTGTGTGTGTGTGGGGGGAATGTCTAAATAAACACTTAACTATCTCTGAGAGGATGGAAATGCACTCCTTCCCACAACAAATGAAGCAACAGGATCATCCAGGACTGCCTAAACCCAGTGCCTGACTGAATTAGTTAAATGCAAGTGTACAAACAGGTCTTTCAGTGAAATGCTGCCAGTGTACATAACACACAGGTTCTTGTTCTTGCTGGACAACAGTAAGCTGTCAGTATGAATTTGCCACTTTTCAGTGTGATTTGGCTTACAAAATAAAAAGACTTCAGTGCTGTGTTATCATACAGTCTTGCGCTAAATGATTAACTATGGCTACAAAAAGGCAAGTGTGTGCATACCACTCAGTTGGGTGCGATTTCCAGGACAACAGAGACGGAAAGCTTAACATCACAGTTAGATTTTAACCGAATTTATTAGGCAGCAATAAAATTATTAGTACAATATGTCTGTTTAGATGTGCAGTAAATAAAACAGAACATGTGATCATTAGTTACGTGCTCAATAAAAATACATCACAACCTGAATAAGCAGAGTGCCAATCGCCTTTATTTGTTTTGCCGCATCACTATTAGCCATCAAAAATTTACTCTTTCCTCCAAAGTATAGAGGAAAGTGTTTCTAAATAACATCCACCACTAATGGGTTAGTGCTGCAAAGACCTTCTCCCACAGACGTCAGCTCTCTGGCTGACTACAAAATCAGGGAAACTGTGCTTGATTTATTCTGTCCTCTTTTCTGTAAAGTTGCCACATAAACAGAGTGCAAACAAAGCTAAAAGCTACAGAACCTGACAAAACAGAATACAAAATTAACAAATAAAATTAACAGTTACAAAGACCTACAGAGGAACAACCTCCAGTGCTGTTCAATGAGCATAAGAGTTTGTATATTTGCATTTTCTAAAAAAAAGAAGGGTGGAGGAGGGGGGTTCGGGGCACAGAATATGAACTGAAGTGGCTTAGAGGTCAGGACTATTCCAAACAAGATGGTGCACAAACAAATGTTGTGACACTAAGCAGGACTTGTGTATGCATCTGAGATGGAAGCGAAAATGAATAAGTCGTTTTAAGCAGCACTAGCTTTTAGTCTCCCGTTGCAATTGGTTTTGATTAAAGATCTGACAAGCCCCAGCTTCACATCTAATTACACTTCCAACAAAGACATATAAGTACATTAAAGAATAATCCCCTGGTGTCAATTCCCCCATACAAAGCCATTACTGCTGAGAAAGCTGAATGCTCTCCGTCCCTGCGGCAGCTGTGGGTAGAAAATCCCAGCGAAACACTGGTGAACGATGCTCCCTCTGACCGTGTCTCCGTGGTAACCAGGACTCGTTTGAGTGAACATTGCACAACAAGAGCTAAACAGAGTCTGAAGAAAACGTGGCTGCAAAGCCAACATGGAAGCTGTGCAGTCCTGAAGACAGGAGCACAGGTGGAAGTGGGGAGGCGAGGAGGATTTCTGCCTCACCAAAACTGAGCTGCCCTGGTCACCATCACAAACGTCACAGCAACACCTCCCTCCTCCGCGCCTGTGGCTGTCAGTCAACTGGGACTTCTTAGGGTTCCAGATTATCTTAATGCTGATGTTGTGTTACGTTTCAAAGGAAGATGGCCAGGTCCTGGGGGCATGGTGAAGCAGTTACATCATGTTTCAAAAAGAAGACTGGCAGGTCCTGGGGATAGTAAAGCAGTTACATCATGTTTCAAAAGAAGATGGGCGGGTCCCAGGGGCGTGGTGAAACAGAAGCTCCGCCTGCTCACACACGTTCCCAGAGCATCAGCGGTCACAGAAAAGAGGTACAGTACTTAAAGAGCAAGAAAGGAGGAGAGAAATGGAAGGATGAAAGAGGACAGACACTTAGTTTATCATAGTCAGGGATGTGAAACCTCTTCACTGCCAAAGGTCCTCTGTACGTCCAAACTTGAACACAAGTCCCCTAAGAGTTAAAAACAAGCACAATGGCACAAATATACATCTTCAGAGAGAAACGGTACACATACATACATATATAAAACAATAGGGTTTTTTTATGTAATTTTGTGCTGTGTAATATTCCTTCTATTAAGTGAACTTTGCCAATTGAAAAATCTGAAAACAGATATAAATTGAACTGATTTTTAAACAGTGCAAATACCAAATTTCAGGAATTATGAAGTACACTTTAGCACGTCTGTGAACATACCCAAAGAAGATGAACGCATTCTGGAAGAACACTGCAATTCCGGGGTACACAGCTGCCTTTGCTGCCAACCACCGAAAAGCAACAACAATGGGAAGGATTTCATCATTATAGATGGTGTACACATGCACTAATGATTTGATAGCATCAAAAAAGATTATGGAGGAGTGACATTTACAAAAGAAAAGCTTACCATGCACAACGAAACCACCAAACAGGATCCACATGGAAGCGATGAGAGAGCCAAATGCCAGCATGAACCCGATGAAGAGCCACACTCTGGCACCTAACACACCAGCACACACACCGCACAGTTAACTTTAGTTTGTGTAATGAAGAGAATATAACTGCAATACCGGACACAACCAGTTCTCACCACACAGACCCAGTCCCCACTGCACACGCCCAGTCCTCACCATAGAGACCCAGTCCCCTCTGCACACACCCAGTCCTCACCATAGAGACCCAGTGCCCACTGCACACACCCAGTCTTCA
>JAOYMR010000008.1:19743359-19756786 GCA_025802075.1 Tenebrosternarchus preto | reverse complement strand
CCGTAGAGACCCAGTGCCCACTGCACACACCCAGTCTTCACCGTAGAGACCCAGTGCCCACTGCACACACCCAGTCTTCACCGTAGAGACCCAGTGCCCACTGCACACACCCAGTCTCCACCATAGAAACCCAGTCTCCACTGCACACAATGTTTTCACTGCACACGCCCTGTCTTCACCATAGAGGCCCAACACCCACATTACACACCTCCTCATATATGTTAGTCCAGCTACTTAGCAGATTAGGACAAAGGAGTTTACAGTTCAGTTTGGTAAGTTAACAAATTAAACTTAAAATTATACTGCTCTAGCAAAGATTCAGTAAATTACTCTATTATTACTGGTAATAGCTCAGTCAACCTCATACACACACACATACCTGTCTGACCCATGCAACCTTCACTGTAGCTGTCACCTCTCACCTGGCCATTAGACACAGCATTGATCCTGTATCAGACACAGAAGGAAAGCAGTCATTTAATCCAAGTGCGCCAGTCTTCTTAATGATGACCATAAGGACAGTCACATTAACTGACTGCTCTACGTAGCACTATCTGTGCTAGATAACAAGCTCCAGGCATTCTTTAATGATTAATATGTAAGCTGTTCTTGTTATAAATCTAGCTACGTCACTATTTAAAGCTATACAGTGGAGCATGAGAGCACTGCTTATTTCAAATCATTCACTCATAATGTGTAATGGGATTCACTTACATAAGAAATGCGATGGTGGCGATGACTCCACAGGTGTGGTAAGCATGGTGAAACTCCTCTTCTTTAGGGTACATTATTGCTGCATCAATTATGATCCACCAACCTGTGAAAAACTACACACAAGATGATCTTCGTATTATATCCTGTGGCATAATTATGGTGTATTTTGTGATGGCATCTACCAATTTGCTGATCAGTCAAGATAAAAAAGAACGAATATTTAGGTTATGATTGTGTACTGGGTGATCAGTCACAGGAGCATATAAGTAAATCAACATATGGGAAACTGGAACTATAACTCATATACCAATACGCCAGCTGCTACTGAGGCGATGGTGTTTCTCTTTTCTGCCCAGTCAACACTGCATTCGCAGTCACCACATCTGATGCCATCCAGGAAACCTGACATCGTCCTGAAAGCAAGGAAAGACTGACATTTAGCTAGAGTACAAAAACAAATAAATTACTGCGTTCGTGAAATAATCTATTGAATAATGATTTATAATAATCTAATGAACAATGAAAGTACACTCAAATAATTAATGGATAAGGACAGTACCTAAAACCTTCACAACACAAATAAGACGGATGTGTAAAAATATTCCCGGAAGAAGGTGATTTTTTTACACCGAATACACGCAGATGATGACAATACGCCACACCAAAGATGATTCGCTTAAACTGCGGCTGAAGACAGCTAGCTAGGTTAGCTAGTTAGAGCTGCTTTTAGTTATGCGGACTTCAATACCAAATTGGCTAGCTAGCTATACTAGTTAGCTAACTGGTTTTGTCCAGATTAAAAGTCATTTCCTCTACATGAACGACTCAAAGAGCCTTTACACAAATAGGGATAACTACACCTTTTAAAGCAGGTGCTGCCGCATGTTGACAATTCAAAAGCTTGCTACCTAATAACTCTCCTTATATGAATACCAATAGATATTTATCTATATATAGATATCTAGCTAGCTTTAGGTTGCTATCCTAAGATACCTCGTCTAACCCAATCAGCTAGCTAGGTTAGCCAGCTAGCTAGTTAGGATATCTATTGTTTAGCTAACAATCGTCCATCAAATATTCACTGAACAGCTGAGAAAGAAATCACCTGGTTTACCCTGTACGAGTTGAATCACATAAACAACATATATAGATAGACGCTTCAAATGTCAATCATCGCAATTACCTTACCTTAAGGTAATTTTATCGTCCGTAGTAGCCAACAAACAATTCTTTCGCTTCGTACACAAGCTCAATAACGCGCATGCTCACACCACTTACTCCAGTTTGGCCTTCGTTTCCAGGCGACTCTCCGACTGTACACCGTCCACAAGAGACTGTTTTAGCAACATTAGAGAACTTCCCACCATGGAAACATTTACAGATTTGCTGTACAGTGATACGTGACATGTACAATAACTATTCAAAATGCACAAGTTTGATCAAATACTGGCGGTATGTAGTATGAAGATAAGTAAATAATATAAGTTCTGAAATTATCATTACATGTCTAGACATAACGCATAACAGTGTATTTACACACTCTGAGGCGTATCAGACATGGAACTGCAGCATAAATTCCCGACACAGAAAACTGCAGTAGGAAGTGTTAACAAACAGCATCAGACGAAAACAAGATACCATGATCAAACGGAACAGTATAGTGTATGAACACACCTAATAATCACTTTACTGAGATATAGTGGGCTGAGACATTTCAATCTCATTAAGATTATGTCAAACTCTAGTCATGTCTGAAAGGATCTGATAGCCAGATCACACTTCCTCTCAAATGAACCCCTCCCCCCAACACGTAATCACTTTATAGTTTGGGTCCTTTCTTTCTTGCATGATAAAGCATTTGCATGGAAAATATTTCTTGTATTATAAAGTCCCCACAGCACAGCCAGAATAATCTTTAGATTGATAAAGCATTTAGAGTGATGCCTCAAACTGCCCAGATACGGCCACTCATTCATTCTTAACAACTCTCCTGTTCCCCACATTAACATTCCCATCACTCTAGTAGATTTGTTGCCTCATCCATCCTTTAGGACATGTTATGTGAAGTGGGGATGATTATATTTGAAAATTGCTGCAACTTTTTTTTTGCTTACATTGAATATTGTCTTTAGGTTTTTGAAAAGCACTATATAAATATATTATTACTATTATTAATTATGGTCAATTTTCCTCCACCTTCACTGTGAACACGAACAGAACACCACAATAAAATGCTGTACAGTCGCTAACAATTATCAGCAAAAAATGATCAGAAATGATCAATTATCAGAAATGCCTCGATTATTAGAGAATAATCACACTGACCATGTCATTTGACAATATAGCCCCCACAACAACAAACACACTAATACAGTATTTCATCACTAAACATATATCTGGTTTTATTCTGATTTACCAGTACAATTATACACATGATATAAAATTTCTAGAACAAACAGGTAATCTAAAATAGTGGTTTTCACATTGTGTATAAATGTAGAAGAAATAAAAATGGAAAAAAATGCCCTTAGAAGGTGTGTCACATTTTGTCAGTGCTGTAAATGATCACAGTCATCAACAATAAGTGCCTAAATGACTCCAAGGAGTTGAAGAGCAACATATATGGACAGGATGATCACTCCAAAAAGACCAATGTACCCATAAGCACCGTTCATTCTCTTGGCAGGTTCTAAAAAGAAGAGAACACAGCAATGAGGACGCAGCACACACAGTGGGGGACATTAAAATGATGTCAGAAAATAAAGTCACTGCTGAACTGGAACAGCAAGACTTATGCCTCTGCAGTTACACATAAAGGGTAACAGGTGAAGGGACAGGTGTGTGGAGACTGAAATGCAACTGAATCATGTTCCAGAATGGGAGTATTTTCAGTCTTCAGAAATGAAAGACAACCGTGATCCAAACTGCAGCATGTTTCAACCAAACATGTGCTTTCTATTTTATTCAGATATTCAGTTGCTCTGGGGTACCAATGTAAATTCACGCTCGTCACATGATGTGGTAGCTCACTGGTTAAGGCACTTGACTAGTAATCAGAAGGTTGCTGGTTCAAACCCTACCTCTGCCAGGCTGCCACTGTTAGGGCCCCTGAGCAAAGCCCTCAATTGCTCAAAGATGTGTTCAGTCACAACTGTAAGTTGCTTTGGATAAAAGTGTCAGCCAAATCCTGTAAATGTAAATCTCATATCCTGTGAAATCCTGCCTGAAGCTAACTCTAACCGTGAAGCTGGAAGCACTTGTGTTAATGCCCTGTTGTGCCACCTACCTCATGTAAATTAAGCATTTAAGTCCCTGAAGTCACAGAATTCTATTATGCAATGCATGCAGAATAATCATGCATCATAAGTGTTTATACTACAGAGACATAGGTATGAAAAAATGACAAGAGGATGGAACAGGAACAGTTTGCTCCAAGTGTGCCATGTGAACACTTCACTCATGGCTCTTTTCCCCTTCAGAACTACCCAGAGCACTTGCCAGTCACAGGAAAGCCAAAATCTGACGCTGACCATTATAACCAGGCATTAATGAGGTTATAGCCATTATAATGTGGTACTTTTGCAACAGTGACATGTAAGTTTATGTTAGTGGAGGAGGGGGTATTTTGCCTGAGTTTTATAACCTTAATTTTAGCAAGAAGTTATGTTAACTTTAGTTTTTATAATCCTAGCTTTAGTTTTATGTTAACTTTAGTTAGGCATCATATCTTGCTCTGCAACTTAAATGTGTCAAATAACACTGCCTACATAAACTAAGAGACTATGCAAGTAGAGTAGGGGAAGTATGCAAGACATTACATTGTGGCAAATGTCACCAGAAATGTGACATGAAACAGGAAATACACAAGGACACATTATAAATGTCTTCAAATTCGCTGGCAAACAGGCATGCTTGGGATCCCAAGTGACTTTCTCTTCACTCGCCAGACCTGTCTTCAGAAAAGTACTGAACGCAAACACCAGCCGTGTGTAAGCTCTGAGGTCAAGCTGTAAATTAATGCCTCAGGGCTGGACAGACACATAGCAACTAGTTAAGTACAAGTCTTACTGCCAGTGTAGTAGCCCCATGCATAGGAGAACCTACTGGTCACCCAGATAACTCCCAGAACAGAGGCTGCAACCTAAAGGGAGAGAACGTGACAATGGGATGAAATAAACAAAGACTGGTTAGTATGTCCATGCTGACTTGAGATACCTCGTCATACCCAAGCAAAACAAAATACTAACTCTGATTTGCCTATTTAAAGATCATCTACTTCAAAAGGTGTTAATACAACTGGTTGGTCTGGCTTGAACTGTGAAACTGTGATAAAATTTAAAAGCAAATGTAGAAAAACTGTAGAATGCTACAGAACTAATCTATACACAATCAATAGTTTACTCACAGGATACACAAGTGCAGCAATAGTCTGGAAGACCAACCACTGTGGATAGACCTCCAGTGTATTCTGATGTGCCCTCTGGATGCAGTTGAACATTTCTTCCTTATCACTGTACATGGTGGGGTACTAAAAACATAAGTAAGATAAGTCATGAGGTGAAAGTACAAAACCCAGTTACCTGATTCAAAATGAATGGTTAAAAAATTAATGTTTGTACAAAATCATATTTTAAAAATATTTAAAGTATGTGCCATATCAAACGAGAAACCATATCAAATGACGAAATTAAAGCGATTTGATGTATATATTGTTACTCCCAGCCCTCGTAAAAAAGAACGTTTTATTTTATGTACTTAAGAGGAGCAGTGGATCATGCAGAAATGCGCTTAGATGTTAAGATTTTAGTTAGGTAGCTAGATAACCTAGCTAGTTACTTGCACTACGAAATCATAGCACTGAAAGACTGGGTTTAGGGATTGAGTTATTTGGCTAACTCGAGAGATAATTAACTATACATACAACTAGTTACTCTAGTTAAGGTAGAACGCCTGGATAAGAAATGGCCCGGGATGAAATTAATTTTTGCTAAGGTTAGCTTTATTAAATGAGTTGGTCAACAATTGGCTGCATCAATTTACACGCCACAAAGTAGCTAGCTAGCTAAATATTTTAAAAAATTATTTCTAAACTGTATTTTTCTCTTTTAAATCCTAGATAACATAAGGTCGACAACATTAAAAGCAAACAACAACGATAAAATATCCGGACTAACATACCCAGGCTAATTTAGTCAGCACGTTTAACGTTAACTTACCTTCACGCCATATTTTTTCCTGGCAGCTCCAACTTTAAGAGCAAGGTATGTCAACATTATAAAGCTATACAGATATGTAAGAATGGCATAGCCAAAATTGGAAGGCAGAACATCTAAAATATCCATGGCCGAACGGTCCCAGTAGTTAAATCCTGTTCTCCACACACTAGCTAATTAGCAGCCACTGCAATGTGCGTTATATGTATAGCGATCGATTACTGCACACTCACGGTGACCTAAGCGGTTTAATTATGTAAACGTGTACGAGGGCAAGTTATAGTAGGTAGCAACACAATCTTGCGACAAAATGGATGTTGGTTCCTGGAATGAAAACAGACCAGTCCAGTGAAAGGCGTGCCCGCGCGACCCTGCTCACTCTAATCTTAAGAGTGAAATATACTGCAAGCGCAGGCCTATACTCGGGGAAAAAAACAAGACTTTGGTATTTTCTTATTATTTTTACATTACAACAAAGCTTGGATCACTAGCTAACATCTGTTTGACATATTAATGAATGAATATAAGAACAAAACAATTATAGCTTTTATTACTGAAATGTCTGTGTCGCCTTCATCCGTTGTGATTTTGACTGTTAGGTAGCTGATGATAGATACAGGCGTTCCGTTAAGCATATCCGAACTTTACATGCAATTCAGAAACTGTTATTGTGTCAGACTGCCTTCCAGCTCTCTATCTCAGCCATCTGTCAGTGACGACCAGGAAACAGCCTGGGCCTCTCCCCGCAGATATCCTGTGCACATCTATCAGTGTGGCACAAAGCAGCCACTAAACAAGACAAGAACAGACTGCAGCAAACAGTAAAGTTCGAAAAAAGTCCTCCCTCCAAGACTTAAAGAACCAGGAAATGGGTAGGAAAAATCATTACAGATCCCTCACTCACTGCACACGACCGTTTCCACCTCCTAGGGAACCTGGTTTCTTCCCTCTGGGCATCAGTCTCACCAACACTGTTTCGTTTCTGCAGTTATTACACGCTGCTTCACAACTATAATACAGTAATGTACAAATACTCGTGTATTACAGTTTCATTCCCATAGATATGCGTGGTTGATATTAGCACTATCACATACACAACTGCCTTTTATGTAGTTTGTTTTTTTTATATATAATCTGCTTGTATTGTGAATTATCTATGCGTTGTCCGTTTTGAGTTGCCAACGTACGGAACCAAATTCATTGTGTGTCAACGTAGATCTGATTCTGAAACTATTTCAAGAGAAAGTTGTGAAAATGTCCTAGTATCGACGCGATCTATTGCTTTGCTTTTTTCTTCTAATAATTCAATCAATTATGTAAGCCTTATTTCCACGCAATTCCGTGGTGCCCACATATATACATTTTAATCAATGTTTTACTAAGATATTCGAACATTCTTTAATTTAAAATGATCTGCTTAACCATTTCTAATTTCCCTCTTTTACAGAAGCACGTTTCACCAATAAAACTGATTACACAATCTCTAAACTAAAGTGAATCAGCATGATGTTAGATGGATCAGTAGAGAAGTTTCAGCTTGCTAGAAATTTCCAGCACTTTGCACGACGACGTATGCAGCACCGGCCTGCGCGAGGGTTGGTTAGTCTGCGGAGAATTCACTTAGGCTCTTAAAACAACACAGGCAGTGTTTACACGGGATACAAAAAAACATATTGCTGTTCTTGAGCCCTCGAAAGGTATTTTTATTTTCTTTGTAATTTACGGTTATGTTACTTGCGAATAATAAACGTATCTCTTTACCTACCTTTAGCTAGGAAATTGGTTTATCTTTGAGCTAGCTAGTATATCTTTTAACTTTAATTACTTTCTTGTAAATAATATCATTGCTTTATATAAATCAAATAATTGGTTTATATAAATCAAATTCTGTCCGCTAACATGATTGTTATTACAGATAATGGCTAGTTAATGTAGCTAATTTTCGCTAGCTGTAGTCAACGTCGCTATAAGTTAGCAAGGTAGTTTAGCTAGTTAGCTAACGAGCTAGTTGTTAATTGTAAATTAGCTAGCTAGCGAACTGAATGTCTTATATGTATCTCGTTAGCTAGATTGCTATACAAAGTTTGGACAAGATTGTCTGTTTTAGTGAATTAAAATGTTAGCGGAAATAGAATAAACTGCAGTTTGTTTTATCCTATGCTGTTGCGTAACCAATATGGGAGGATTTAAGTTCCCTACGATGCACTGTTCGGCTCACAGTTTAGCTAGTACTTTCCGTCATATGCTCTTGTAAATGCGCGACGGGTTTGCTGTACGCCAGTACGTTTAAACAGCAATCTGAATTTTCATGTTTAAGTTTTTAGTGAGATCTTGAATTATTTCAAGTTTCTGTTGTAGTTTTTCTGCTTATTTTCAGTATCGTTTCAGGATTTGACGCATGTTTTAAACCTCCATGTTTTGCGCAGGTCTGATAATGAAAAGTGAGGCTGGTGAACAGGCCCGTCTCACGCAGGGCATGCGGCTCATTTTTGACCAGGCTTCCCCAACTACGCCCAGCTCCTCGGGATCACGCAGTCGCAGTAGTAGCTGCTCCTCCCACACACGCTATCGCCGACCTCGCCACAGATCATCTTCCTCATCCTCCCCCTCTCGCACGCGGTCTCGCTCACATCCCCGTTGTAGGCACCGATGCCGTGCCTGGTCGAGGTCATACAGCCCATCTCCGGACCACCCAACCCGGGGAAGGGGAAGGACACGATCTCGCACCAGAAGTCACACCTCTCAGCGGCACCATTCGGGATCGAGGCATCACTCACGCTTATCCAGCCACAAGAGAGCCACTTGTGGGTTTGTGAGTCGCTCCAGATGCAGATTTTCCCCTTCCCCAAGGAGGCGCTACAGAAACAGGAGCAGATCAAGATCCCCAGAGTACTCTGCTGTTCGACTCAGCCTGAAGGGTGAGCCTGGCTGAGACTTAGCAAAAGATAGACGGTTTTGTCCTTGGGGCGGGGGTAGAAAGTAAAACAAAACTTTGGCTAAGGAGATAATGTGCTGTTAATGTTTCTGCACAGAAAAAATGGATCTTTTGAACGTTGCTAAAGAGAATGCTGCTAAGATCCTTGGAGAGAGGCTGCTAGAGCTGCCTGCCAGTGTGAACTGTGTGCATAAGAAACCGGACTCTTCCATTGAAGAAGGGGTGAAAGCAGCCAGGGGGCCACTGAAAGGACAGTTACAGGTGAGTGTTGAACACACATAGAATGCAAAGTTAACCTGTAATGACAGGAGAGGTGACAGGCTGGGCAACGGTGAGTAGATGAGTAGAACAGATGAAGAGATGTGTGTAGCCTTCATGCAGCCTTGCTATACACACAGTTAGGTTAGCATTCTTCTTGAGTAACCATGAGTTTAATGAAAAGTGTACTTGGGCTGTGTCGTAAAAGAGTGGGTTCATAATGTACATTATCTCCTCAGACATGATTAATGGAAACCTGATGAAGGCAAAAAATACTCCCTCAGCAACTACGTATGGTAATGTTCGGAATAGGTAATTGTACAATTGCAAGTGTATGTAGTTTTTGTGTGCGCACACACGGGTGCATTTTTTTTTTAACACTTTGAGCAGTGTCTAGGTGCGGTTCAATTGTTTTGTATCATTTCTGTTCTTGTAGATCACTTGAGTGGTCTCCACTCCTCCAGCCCTTGGAGTAGGAGAAAGGCATGCCATCATTGGGTTTTCAAGCTTTTAAAACTAAAGTCTGGCAAAGGTCAAGTAACGACAGTGCAAATACTGGTGCTTTGTGTTTTTCACTTAGCATATTACTTGCACAACTTTGTATTTTACTGCGACAATAGAGTGTAACACACATTCATTTTTATGTGTACTTGTACAAGACGTAATGATCTCTAATCATGCACACACCATATACATAAACTGCAGGACCATGACGATGTAAAACTATTGATGGTTGAACTGAGTGCATTGTTATTTACCAGAGTCTTCCTCACTTCCATGTGTTTGAAGAAACTCAGGCCTATGGACTGGCTATTATTGGCTCATAAATGAGAAGAACCACCCCTCCCCTTCTGTCCTCGTTAATCAAGCCTGTTCACAGAACGCTGGATGGGGTTTGGAAAAGAATGCCATTTCAGAATTCCATTTAGACAAGAACTTTTGTCATTTTATATTTTGCTTTTTGTTTGTTTTTAGTTTCAAGTTTAGTTTGTCTGATGGCAGTTCAAAATGGTTGAATGAGAAGTGACAATGCAATGACAGTTACTATTTAGGATGTTTCCTCATGCATGTAAAACCTTCAAAGTAAAATTGACAGTATCTTGATATTAAACATCTTTTCTTGTCCTGTCTTTGTAGGATGAAGGTAAGGCAAATGAGGGTGAGGAACATGCTCCTAGGAGGTCTCCAGTGAGAAGGCTAATTACCTTCAGCATCAAGGTGAGTCTGTAGCAGCTTCACTCCTCTTTCCCAGCCGTTTATCATATAAAAAAAAAAATTTCCCGTCTGAGATCCTAAATTGTTGCTTTTTTTGCTATAGAATACGGTTGCCAAACCATCAAGCAGCTCTCTGTTCCATGTGACAGAGAGTAAGGTAACGTCCAGAGCAGACAGCATGGGGAACAGGAAGCCTTATGGACACTGGGTTCCTGTCAAGAAAATGTCTCCTAACCAACCGTGACTGCCCATGCTGCCCTGGATGAGGTCCAGGACAAGTGTGTACAGTGTAATTAGACAGTAATAAGTCATCATACACATTTTCTTTCAGAAGTGAGTTAATTTGGAGGAAGACAAAAGGATGTCAAACAGGTGGGAGCCATTGTGTATATTTTTAAATAAATGTTCAAAGAGAAATTGCTAAATAAAGAGTACTGAGAGTTTGTATCTTTATCTGTAGTCAAATCAGTTGTGTGTTGTGGAGGAAACAATGAATATTAAAGAGAAGTTAAGATCCAACATTATGCTTGACTTATACAAGGCAAAGCTGTGAAAAATGACAACTGAAAATTATTTTCTAAAGAGCCAGAATTTCTAAAAACATGATGTCTGCAATATTGGCGGCTGATAAATTGGGTAGCGTCCAGGGAAAAAAGCATTTATTACATATAGTTTAAGATCCTCTGGGTGAGACATGAAACATCCATCCAAACGTCAATACCAAGGATGAGCTGATGAGGCAATATTGGGCCCAACACTGCATCAAGCTGCAAGCTACAACATTCCACCAATTTAATTTTTTTTTTTAAGTCTACTGAGCATTAATGTTCAGTCATCAGTGCTGCAATATTTGTTTTAATTTCCCTTTATGTGAGTGCAGAAACATTGCAAATTATTGGGAGACAAGTTGATGACGCGTTATGCATGTGTTGGTCTATATGTTGTGTATGCAAAACATGGGTGGGTACAATCTGATTCCATCTGCTCACAAATATAAAAGAATGTAGATATGATCTGGACATGAAACATTTTAATGCAAGGTATAAACAGACACAGGCCCCTCAATGGAATGTACCAGAAACTGATAACATAGGTAACTAACAAGACAAGCCTACCAATGGCACTAAAGGCAGGACTGAAGAGCAGTAGAGTCACCAATCATGGTAGCACAAGATCAAGCACTAAGCACTAGGTGAATTGAAACAGTAGTGTATCGCACCAGACAACACCTAAAATAGACTGCAAAAAAAAAAGCCCAGCATCTCGTAGTAGGATGCAAGATGTTGGCAAGGAAAGCAAACACTCCCAGGGCTCTGGCCTCTGTGGTGCACCCACACTCTGAGGAAGTATCAGATGTCCGTGTGCTTCTTCCCCACTTCCACTTGGACACAGGACTCATGGAGGACTCATGGTAGTGCTAACCTTCTGTGGAACAATCATTTTTCCAGATGTCCCAAACATCAGGAAAAAAAACCTTTACAGCAGTCTTCTGCAGTCCAATCCCTGTACTTGTTGCAGAATGTCAATCTGTCCTTTGTTTCTTCTTTGCTGCCTTTCTCAACACCAAGCCATCCTCCAAAAACATTCACCTCACTGCGTGGCCAGATGCTTTCAGACCTGCCTTCTGCCATTCCTGAACAAGCTCTACACTGGTGGTAAACCTGATCCCACAGCTTCATCATCTTTAGGAGACGGTCTTGGCATTTGCTTGACTTTTTTGAAGTTCTTGATGATTCGATAAACGGTTTATTTAGGTGCTATCTTAAAAGCAGCAATGTCCTTGCCTGTGAAGCCCTTTTAATGCAATGCAATGATGACTGTATGTGTTTCAATGTAGGTAACCATGGTTAACAGGTGAAAACTTCAAGCACCGCTACCCTTTTAAAGCAACCAGTCTGCTCTTCTAATCAGCATGACAGAGTGATATCAGCTGCTTTGTCCTTGTTAACACTTTCTCCTGAAGCAATGAGAAGGTCACTGAAATGATGTTAGCAGGTCATTTTGCGTCAGGGCTGGAATGCAGTGGCTGGAAATGCAGTAACTTTTGTGATTAAGTTAATTTTCATGGCAAGGAATGACTTTACAATTCATTGCAGTTCATCTGATTACTCTTTACAATCTAGAATTAATGCAAATTGCCACCATAAAAACTGAAGCAGCAAACTTTGTGAAAATCAAAATATGTGCCAGTCTCAAAATTTTGGGCCATGACTATATGTATGCACATGCGGGAGTAGGGTGGGCTACACAGGACTAAACTGTTTTTGTTTTTAGTGTCGTGTGTATGTGTAGAACATCTAGAGGAGTACAATAAACTCGCGCTATTTTTAATGCTATAAAAATCAAATTACAAGGTCCCAAACAAAATGTTATTCTCTGAGGCAACTTGAAGACTTTGTGTTTATATTGTTTAAATGACCACTGATCCTGCACTTACTGAAATATCATCTTATAACATCCTGAAAGGCACTGTTTATTGTTTGATATGGTATATTCTGGCGTAGTCGGCAGGATCGGGGTACCATATAAAGGTCGTGACTTGGATTTCTTTTTTTTTTGTTGCTTTTTTTTTATCTGTTGATGTTGTTGATGGTAATTTTGTGTTAACTGTTTGGTAGGTGAGGCAAAACGGCAGCAGAGGACCCATTACTACAAGCAGGTGATCTCCCTCTTGTGAGTGGTTGTATTCTGTAGGTAAGTTAGGTTTACGTGCACGGTAGCAATGGAGGAAGAGATGCGAGAACTTAGAGAGCTGGTATTACAATTAAGAGCCGATAATGAGCGATTGCGGCAAGAGCAGGTAGCCGCAGCTGCTGTGACCGCCCCCAACGTAATTCCATCTTTAGAAGCTCCAGTTACTACTGGTGCTAATGTTGGTAATAGTGCTACTGGTGCCTCCGTTACTGAAAGACTGGTGTATATCCCTAGAGACAGAAAGTGTCCTATGTTTAGAGGAAAGTCTGGAATTGGTATAAATGAGTGGGTTGAGGAGGCGCAGGCTTGTATGCGTGCTCGTATGGAGCTTTTTTAGTGTCACCAGAACCTGAACCTGAAACCATTATTACTTGAAAAAAAATCCGTTCAGGTATGCA
>JAOYMR010000008.1:19707463-19724344 GCA_025802075.1 Tenebrosternarchus preto | reverse complement strand
CACTATTTATCACACACACTCTTTCTATATTCTCCACTGCACTGTCATGTTGTTATTTGTTTGTCATGTTAGTTGTACGTCTTGTGTTTTTATATATCTGCACATTGGAGTTTGGAGAAACGCAATCTCGTTCAGCTATGCACTCAGTTGTAAAGTCTGAATGACAATAAAGTTCACTTTGACTTTGATTTTGACTTTGACACTAGATATTCCAAGTAACCCTAAGCACTTTGTAAGTCGCTCTGGATAACAGCGTCTGCCAAATGCCAGAAATGTAATGTAATTGATTACAAAATACAACTCTAAAAATGACTAATAAATAATTGAATATTTAAGTAAAAAAATGTAAAATCACAGCAGATGTTCAGAGCAGGTGTGGTAGAACTACTTGTAAAAATTATTACAGTGGGGATTTATAGTGTGCTGGATGTTTCACCATAAAACTGCCATGAAAAACATCCACCTCACGCTTATTCCAAGTATAAGCTGTTTTCTGAACCATGAGTCCTTCAGAGCTGCAGTCTTCAGTCCCAGGACTTCTATCGTCTGTACCCCACACAGTCTACACTGTAGTTACATCACTAAAATGTCTTGTGCAAGTCACTGGGTAAATTATCCAGCGCTTTTTGAGCTAGGTCAAGTATGTTAAAGAATGAGTGCTGTGGCTAGGGTTAGGGCTAGGATATTACACCATGCAACGTCCTGAGTGCTGGGTTTGAGAAGTTTGAGACCTGTAGCTTATGGATGCAGGAGTAACTGTGTCAGAGCTGACCCACTAGCTACAAGAATCCATGCCAGACTGCTGCTGTGGGATATGGTTTTGTAACCAAAACCAGAAATATTATAGGAACAGTAATCATTGATAGAGGTCGATTCTGGCCCTGCCTCTGCAGAATTTCACAGTGGAACAAAGCTGTTAATAAGCCCCACCTCACTGTACCACAGCATCTGGGCTTGTCCAGTCACCACGGTTACAATAAAACTTGATTGTTTGGGTTTCACGATATCTTATTTCAATCAATCAGTTTAGTCTGAGACTCATGTATCTCACCTAGTAGGGCAGGTAGGGCAAGGTGTTAGTAACACTAAGGTCATGTTTTTTATTCCCAGGGAGCACACGCACTGGTTAATACTGGTCATACTGGTAAATATATAAGTCCTGTAAATGTTATTTTGGCATTTTGTAGAGATGCCAGCATTACCCATGAGTCACCCTGGTAAAGATAATAATATAATTAAAAGGTTGAAACAAGAAACATGGTGGAGAGAGATCAAAAGAAAACACTATAATGAAAATGCTAATTCATGATAGTGGCCTTTATCAAAACTTCTATTAACTGAATTAATTCATTCTTATAAATCCACTGTTTACTCTTAAAAGCGCAAAGGGTCTACATGACCTGCTTTCAGAGCATGCGGAACAAGGCTGTTTCTGCAACTGTTTCTGAATTAGATGTTTCCAAAACAGACATCTGAAAGGGTAAAGACTGATCTCAGTTCACTGGCATTATCTGTGATTGCTTAGAATCTTAGCTCCAGAGACCATATAAGGAGAACAGCTCTGATCAGACCTCAGAGCTGTGAATACATGTGCGCTTCCTGGAATCAGTACCCCACACAAGGGCATCAGCACTTTCAACCCCACACAGAGTAAACAGTACTCTGGAACCCCATACAGGGGTAATTTCACTACAGATCCGCAGACAGGCAACTGCATTCCATAACACAGCATGATAGCAGCTGCATTCCAGAATCCCACATGGTGGTGACTGCACTCTAGAACCCCAGACCGGAGACAGCATTACGGAACCACGAATGGGGGAGTTTTCAGGAACCTGCATGGTGGTGACTGCACTTTGGAACTCCACACAAGGGCGACCGCATTCCAGAACCTCACACGTGGCTACTGCACTCTGGTACCCCACATGGTGGCGTGTGCGTTCCAGAAGTCCGCACAACGTCTGCTGCTCTCTGGAAGGCCACACGGGGCGACTGCGCTTTGTGTCTCTTGCTGTGGTGAGCTGCACTTTGCATCTTGCTGCTGCTTTTGCTGGAAGTGGGCTGTGGCTTTTGGTCTTTGTCCTGCCATTAGTGTCTGTGAGTTTTTTGTTTTGCACTGCGTGCTGTGTACGGTAAACGCCTTCCGCTGGTCAGCCGCACAGCAGGGAGGAGCGGCCACAGGAACCCTGGAGACGGAGGGCGGTGTGTGAGGTGTGTCTTGCACGCACTCAGAGAGTATGAGAGTTATGGAGAGGATACATTCCCATTGTTAGGGCTCGTGTGAGTTTGAGAGAGTGTGTGTGGAAAAGAGCATTCATATTCTTCGATGTTAGTATTGTTTCTGCGAGGAAGAACGTTTCTGCTCATTTTGGGTTTTCTTTTCTTGAAGGAGCCAAACATTATCATAAGAATTAGGTTTTGATATCAGTATGAGGATATATGAACTCTGGGCAGTGTCTGGAGCATCAAGTAACATATAGCAGAAGATTATTCATGTCAGACATGTTCTCATTGCTGGAAATATTGCATTTGGGTAAGGCAACGGGTGGTTGGACTGTGGTTTCAAAAAGGTTTTTTTTAGATGAGGGGTGGATTAGGTGGGTGTGGGGGTTTAAGGGGTGTTTTATGTAGGGGTTGTTTTAGATAAGGCGTGGATTAGGCGAGGGGTGGGTTGAGGGGTGTTTTAGGTGGGGGGTATTTTAGATGAGGGGTGGTTTGAGGGGTGTTTTAGGTGTGGGGTATTTTAGATGAGGGGTGGTTTGAGGGGTGTTTTAGGTGGGGGGTATTTTTGATGAGGGGTGGTTTGAGTGGTGCTTTACACTTTGTACTAGGAAGCTGGCAGGATAAAAGTTTTCTGCCTGGTACAACTGAACTGAACATTTACGTTCTCACATTCAGCTCCTCTGTGGAATGTCTGGGCAAGATTAGTGTTGCCATGCATGTGCTAAAAGGACTTCAGACATGCTGCACTTACCGCCTCATGACACTCATCAACCATGGACAAGCCACACCCACTCCTACAGGCTTCTCAAGCCACTCCCACAAGTTTGTCAGAGCTTCTCACATGCCACTCCTACAGGCTTCTCAAACCACACCCACAAGTCCTTCAGAGCTCTTCACACGTCACTCCTACAGCCTTCTCAAACCACACCCACAAGTTCTTCAGAGCTCCTCACACACCACTCCTACAGCCTTCTAAAACCACACCCACAAGTTCTTCAGAGCTCCTCACACGCCACTCCTACAGGCTTCTAAAACCACACCCACAAGTTCTTCAGAGCTCCTCACACACCACTCCTACAGCCTTCTAAAACCACACCCACAAGTTCTTCAGAGCTCCTCACACGCCACTCCTACAGGCTTCTAAAACCACACCCACAAGTTCTTCAGAGCTCCTCACACACCACTCCTACAGCCTTATAAAACCACACCCACAAGTTCTTCAGAGCTCCTCACACGCCACTCCTACAGGCTTCTAAAACCACACCTACAAGTTCCTCAGAACTTCTCACATGTCACTCCTACAGGCTTCTCAAGCCACACCCACAAGTTTGTGTGAATGTAAAGGATCATTATTATTCTAATAAGCATTAAGACACAACCATCAGTTTCCTTCAGTGACCTTATAAACTCTTAGAAATCTTAAAAATGTCTGTTACAAATGTGTCTCTCTTTCTGTCTCACACACACACACACACACACACACACACACACACACACACACACACACACACACACACACATTATTATTAGACATGTTCAGATATATGTATATATAACTTCTAATCTAAACCCAAACTGACGTATCCCTAACAACAGTCCTTGGTCTCTTCATGAAGAATTGTCTTCAGGCATGACGAGTGTCTCTGAGTTCCTCTTTCATACATTATGATCATTTTCATATTTGCACGAGCGTCCAATCCCTCAACACAGACATATAATCGCTGGCCGGGAGTCCGGCGGATACCTGCGTAATGTGGTTATGAGAAAAGAACGCCGGTTTGCTTCGGCCTCCTTCTGAGATCGAGAAAGTGCTGATGGTTGGAATCAATTTCCTCATGGCCAAATTACTACTTCCCAGGCTTAAGGTTTCAGCTAAATGGCCAAACCTGAAAACACTGATACAAATGATATTAGCCTAAAGCCCCTCGCATATAGAGCAAGTTATGCTTAATGCTATTTACTCTATTTATTGATGTACCAAGGGAGGCAGAAAGGCAGGGCTCTGTGTGTGTGTGTGTGTGTGTGTGTGTGTGTGTGTGTGTGTGTGTGTGTGTGTGTGTGTGTGTGTGTGTATACTCACATGCACCATCTGTGTTTGCTACCCTATGAACAGATGAATGTGATGTGCTAGTGATATTGATAATATTGTTATGATATAGAAGTGGGAGAGAGTTCATTATTTATCATGACAACCTTCTCTCACACACACACAGGAATAGTTTCAGGTAACTGAAGTAACTGAATTGTGAGAACAGTTTGAATGTTTTATCTGCCAACAGTTTTACGTGTGTATCGCTTTTTACAACAATGTGGCAAAGCAGATTTACAGAAATCAACATCCTCTGGGAGACCCTGGATCAGTCATCCAGTTTGTTCTGTTGATTATTGGAATAGGGAATATTTTATGTAATTGCCTAATAGTGAGTTCCAAAGGTGTTTGGCTGGGTGGTACGTGTGCGGTGTATTTAAAGGTGTTTGGCTGGGTGGTACGTGTGCGGTGTATTTAAAGGAGTTTGGCTGGGTGGTACGTGTGCGGTGTATTTAAAGGTGTTTGGCTGGGCGGTACGTGTGCGGTATATTTAAAGGTGTTTGGCTGTGTGGTACGTGTGCGGAGTATTTAAAGGTGTTTGGCTGTGTGGTACGTGTGCGGTGTATTTAAAGGTGTTTGGCTGGGTGGTACATGTGCGGAGTATTTAAAGGTGTTTGGCTGTGTGGTACGTGTGCGGGGTATTTAAAGGTGTTTGGCTGGGTGGTACGCGTGCGGAGTATTTAACAGTGTTTGGCTGGGTGGTACGTGTGCGGAGTATTTAAAGGTGTTTGGCTGGGTGGTATGTGTGCGGTGTATTTAAAGGTGTTTGGCTGGGCGGTACGTGTGCGGTATATTTAAAGGTGTTTGGCTGTGTGGTACGTGTGCGGAGTATTTAAAGGTGTTTGGCTGTGTGGTACGTGTGCGGTGTATTTAAAGGTGTTTGGCTGGGTGGTACATGTGCGGAGTATTTAAAGGTGTTTGGCTGTGTGGTACGTGTGCGGGGTATTTAAAGGTGTTTGGCTGGGTGGTACGCGTGCGGAGTATTTAACAGTGTTTGGCTGGGTGGTACGTGTGCGGAGTATTTAAAGGTGTTTGGCTGGGTGGTACGTGTGTGGTGTATTAAAAGGTGTTTGACTGGGTGGTACGTGTGCGGTGTATTTAAAGGTGTTTGGCTGGGTGGTACGTGTGGGAGAGTGGCTATAGATCTGTGGCTCGTGTGGGTACACAAAACACCACCTGACCAGGCCACACTATAAACAACACACATGCCTCCTAACCCTGACTGAGACAGACAGACAGAGATACAGAGAGATATATACAGAGAGATATATGCAGAGGGATATATACAGAGAGAGAAAAAGACATTATAGTATAATGAGTTTTATTACTTTTATATGAATAATTATTTGAATAGCTTTGGTAGTTAGTGTAAATTACAATCCATGCAAATAAAGCTAGTATGAATTAGAATTTTATAGTACACAAATGCACATGTAGTGTGTGGAGTTTTGTATCTTTGTGCACATTAATGCTAATATGTGTAACAGTGAAGGAAGGGATTGAAGATTCAGATTATGAAATGAAACTGAGTTGTTAGTGTTCATCCATGTATTCCCCTTACTTTTCTGGTCAAAGTGCCCTTTTTTAAAAAGTAGCCTTTAGTACATCCAGTGCTCACATTCATCAGTCCAGTCGCTCGTATGGTTTTGACCGCACAGCCTCCTTGCGGCTCTGCTGTTGCCTCCGTGTTAAGGCTGATTAAAGCGTGGTTTGAAGAGCGATCAGTGCGATGGTCTCTTCCCTGAGGAGAATTGCCAGGTGGCGCTAATCATCTCTGACATCTCTTTAGGCGAGAGGAGGGTGTCGAGTATCCACATGGGCCGGAACACAGCCAGGCTTCCCGCACTTGCCCTGGTACACACACACACACACACACACACACACACACACATTCACTAACAAAAGGAGCTGCGTGTGCTAAAGTGACATTAATGGGTCACTGATGACACAACGAGGTGAGCTGAGGGACCACTTTCCCGCTTCTTGATCCTTGGTGCTGTCGCCTCGAGTTTCACGGCACGTTCCGTCCTCTCTGCAGCGCGCCGTGTCTCCCACCACAGCCGGCCTGGGATCAGGATGTCCTCGCGCGGAAATGCTCACGTGATTTACTGTTGCTCCGTCTCTCCAGGTGCCACAGGTGGCCGGGATAAAATGTCCGGCCGGAGAGCTGAGCACTCTGACCGCGCCTTCGGATCTGGGAAGCGGCCGGAATCATCTCTGGCTTGACAGGGTTGGGGAATGTGCCTGTCATCTTATACTCTCGAAGCACAAAGCAAACTCTGGACGACGGTAAATTATTAATGGGAAAATTAGAACCTGAAAGCCATATTCAAATTACAGGAAAATGTAAATTGCTACAATCAGTGAGATTTGAAAAGACGAGTGGCGGCTAAACAATAAACAGTACATTTCCGTTTAAGTGAAATTTTTTTTTTTTTGCTTTAGCACTTAAAATAGTTTGTCATGATAAGCATTAGAAACTAGAAATTTTCTATAAAATTCCAACCTATATTTTTATATTTTTAAGCATAATTTTTATAATAACCAATCAGGATTCAAAAAATTGTGAAATATGCTGTTTTAAGGGGGAATATACTGCATTAAAAAGGAATATACTGCTTTAAGAAGGTATATACTGGTTTGATAAAGTATATATTTGCATAAGGAGGCGCTATTAAGGAGCTATACTGGTTTAAGGAATCATACTGGTTTAAAAGTATTAATAATGGTGAATGAGAGAGACTGTCTCAGATTTAAGGTTCAAGGAAACATCTGATAAATGCTTGTGACTGTGAGTGTGTGTAGGTGTTTTGTGTGTGTGTGTGTGTGATAGAGAGAGAGAGAGTCAGAGAAAGAATGTAAGTTTTCAAAAAGAAAATTGGACAAATTAAAAGGTACAAAATATATGACATTAAAAAAAGTTTAGCATTGTTTAGCCTTTAGCATATTTTTGTGACAGCATGTATTAGGTGCTTATTATTATTAATATAATTCTGAAGTTAGTAACAGAGTGTCGTTCTGAGCGACAAAGTGAAAGCATTTTATTTTAACGTAGCCTGTACACATACAGAACCGATAGGCGACAGACACCTGGGCAAACACACACTGTTAAATACACTAATGATTAGTCAGACTAATGAGACACAGGTTGAACAAATGATTACAGATGAGACAGAGCAAGATAAACACGCACACAGAACACGGACGTGGAACATGGTGACTGGGGATTCCACACGGCACGATCCCTGTGACCCTGGGCGGGCTCTGGCCTGCAGGTCCCCAGATCCATGGCCGGGGGGTCTAGACCTCCTGGACCTCCTGATCACGGCTACCCCCTGTGACTGCAGCTGTTGGCTCCTGGCTGGCTGTAACTGAGCCATAAAACACTCAGCACACAAACTGGGACACCTCACAGACAACACTGTTTAACAACTGTGGTTGACACAAATTGACCACAGTGTAAAGGCCAGTATATCAAATGACTAATGTCTTACCATAGCCATAACTGTTACAATACAATTAGGTAAGGTTTTTTTTCCAAAATATTTAAAACAATGCAGTAATAGTATGTAACTGTGCCAGTACTTCACTGTTGGTGACCTCCTATGACCTCCTGCAAGCACTACACAACAGCACACAACAGCCCACAACAACACACAACAGCACATAACAGCCCACAACAGCACACAACAGCACACAATAACACACAACAGCACATAACAGCCCACAACAGCCCACAACAGCACACAAAAGCACACAACAGAACACAACAACACACAACAGCACACAGCAACACACAACAGCACACAACAACACACAACAGCACACAACAGCACACAAGAGCACACAACAGCCCACAACAGCCCACAGCAGCCCACAACAGCACACAACAGCCCACAACAGCACACAAGAGCACACAAGAGCACACAGCAGCCCACAAGAGCCCACAACAGCACACAACAGCACACAACAGCACACAGCAGCACACAACAGCACACAAGAGCACACAACAGCCCACAACAGCATGCAAGAGCACACAAGATTCCACAACAACACACAACAGCCCAACTGCTGACCAGTGAGGAGCGATTTTGCAGTGCTTCCGGTTAGAAAGCCCCAGCCATGTCCACTTCAGTGTAGTTAGAGTGCCTGTTCCGTCAAAGACCTTACAGGTGAAACATGTCATAATGTTTTGGAAATGGAAACTTAGAATCAGACAAATGAATCAACATAAAACAAATATTTTATTCTTTTCATTTTCAAATACAAGCTTTGTCTCCACAACAGGTTGAATAACAAGCATGGTTGTAAGATTGTTGGAATTGTCCAGTGTCTGACATATTGTGTTGCATTTTGTGATACTGTATGTTTAATGTTTTGAGTGCACGGTAAATATTTACTCCTTTTGGAGTGTGTTGGGCAAACAGACAATGTTTGATGTGTAAATGTGTGACAAAAAAACATTCTGTACTTTGTAAACATTTTTACTGTTTTTCTTAACTATTTACACACAAATACTAGTACTTGAGACTCAATGACTACAACATGTAACTCATGCACCAAAACTCTGAACCAGTTCTGGTAAAAACACAAGCATAATTCCTGCTTTACCTTCAAACTGCAGTTCTAAAACACACTTAAAAAAACACTACACAATTTTCTGCATTTTTCTTGAAGAAAATCTCTTGTTTTCATAAGGAACACACTGTTATTAAAAATTCTAAAGTAATTTGCCCTACTCTGCACACTGACTCATCACATGGGTAAACATCCATCACACAATGATCAAGCAGAGCTTTAGCATGAAAGGGCTACAGGTGAGCTCTTCTGTTTTGTAGCAATGGATGCCAGTATTGGAAGCAGAGGCAGAGCCAGAGCCAGAGGAGTAAAAGTAAGAGGAGGAGGATGGGGAGGATGAGGACGAGGAAGGCCAAGGACCATAATCTCTGATGAGATCTGAGCCACTTTGGTTGACCATGTAGTCAACCATGGTCTAACAATGAGGGAGGTTGGGCAAAGTGTACAGGACTGTATAAAAATAAAGTATGTTTCAGGAAGTGTATTCCTACTTTGTATTCCTACACAGTATGTACAGTATTTTACTATTTGTATTGCAGAACTGAAAGATTACAAACACAAGATTTCAGTTTCCTGTTCATGAAACTGGAACGACTTCTGTCTCCTGAACAGGAAACTGAAATCATGAACATGGTCCAAGAAAATAATGGCAAAACATTATGGCAAATACAAAGTAAAAGAAAACAGATAGAAAATAATAGAAATAATAGAAAACGAGATATTTCAAAATATTGATAGGGTAAGATTGATGGGGTAATATTAATAGGGTAATATTGATAGGGTAAGATTGATGGGGTAATATTGATAGGGTAAGATTGATAGGGTAGGATTGATAGGGTAATATTGATAGGGTAATATTGATAGGGTAACATTGATGGGGTAATATTGATAGGGTAAGATTGATAGGGTAGGATTGATAGGGTAATATTGATGGGGTAATATTGATAGGGTAAGATTGATGGGGTAATATTGATAGGGTAATATTGATGGGGTAAGTTTGATAGGGTAGGATTGATAGGGTAAGATTGATATTGTAATATTGATAGGGTAAGATTGGTAGGGTAATCTTATCAACACTGGACTGTGTCTTATATGTATATATATATATATTCCTGTTTCGACCAAGGAATCAAATACCGATGATTCAAAAATGCCCTTGGGTTAGTGTGACTTGGCATCAACAATTCAAACACCCAGTGGATGTTTAACCAGGAACTGTTTTAATGTCTTTGAACTGCGGCCAGGTGAGAGAGAGAGTGTATAAAAGCACAAATTTCCATATCAGAAATGTTCTTGGTCATTACTGCATTGAAGAAGCTGACATGGTAAGTTTCATCACTGAACAATTCTGCCCTTGAGGTAAAGTTTAACTGCTTCATACTGTTGCCTATAGTCACTGGTATATTTCCCACCTCATTTGTTTTTACCTAAATTCTTTCTGTCAAAGTATTCAAATTCGAATTTCTTGCCACTGTCGCCCTTGGCTTGCTCACTGGTAGATCGGACATCTGTAAAGCTGCTTTGCTTTGCAACATTGGCTGTTGTAAAAAGTGCTATATAAACAAATTGAAAGTACTAGTTAGATGAGAAGTTATACTTCTTCCTTTGCTGCGATGCCTCTCTTTCTAATTTCATGTGCTGTTATCTCTCTCCTTACACAGGGTCCACTGAAAAGCATCTGTACTTTAAACATCTGCTTCATTCTGTTGGCCAGCTTTGCTCACCTTGGAACAACACTAACAACTGCTAAACGAACAACTGCTAAACTAACAGCTGCTAACCTAGCAGCTGTTAAATTACAAAAGATCATCCAAGAAATGTATCATAGGTAAGAAGCATGTTTTTCATTTGGCCAGATTTTGATGAAACAAAACATTAACAACATGTTTTTATAAACATCCAAACAGGCTTGACCATGAAGCTCTGAAACGTGAAGTTGAAAAAGCTAACAATGACTTGAGGAACTCGGACAAAGCTTACCAAAATGTCGATTTACCCACGTAAGAAAAACGTTGCTTTCATTTTAACCAGAGTATCAGTTTTGTTTACGTATTATGGTGAAATTCTCTGGGTGAAATTTTTCACAGCAAATATAAGTGTGGGCTTCTTCCAGGAACCTTGTATCACCAACAGAATTAGGTTTGAAAAGCCTGGTCTGCAGTATATTTTTAAACTATATAGTAAATTGCTTGTCTTGGTGAGAGCAGCTATACAACTGAGCTGAAAGGGACTGGTTTAGTCAGAGAGCAACAGACATCTGAACAGAAACGCAATTCTCCCTTAACTGCTCAGTGTATTTTTTTCAAAATCTGTTAAATCTAACATGTCTTCTTCTTTGTTTATTGCTTGTGTGTTTGGATTAGGGGGCAACAGTACAGCATCGCTTTACAGCTTCCTAAGACAGACTGTGCCACTGGGATAATAGGACAGAACTCCATCCCTGCTGACTTTAGTGTAATAAGACAAAAGATGGCATCAAGACAGATTGTCCAGGAGCAAGGAATCACTGGTGTAATTCCAAAAAAGGTCATCAATAACAATCGGATGTACACCATCCATTCAGAGTATGCTCTTCTGGAATATCTGAGCAAAAATCTGGACATTAATAAGTGTGTTATTGTTTACACTCACTTTAGTCCCTGCACTACTAAATGCCTGGATACTCAGCAAAACAATAGAAATATTTACCCTCTGCTAGACAATGTGTTCAATAGAATAGATGCAGGATATAAAGCATTTGTGTACAGCACAATATTCCATCATGACCTGAAAGAAACTGCTGCAGACATGTTTCAATTGTTAATGAAAATTACAGCAGTACCAGTTTATTGCTGTTATAAAGCAATAAACGGTGATGTTTACTGTGAAGAGCTTAAGAAGTCAGGTGGTGCCGAACAACACTGTCTTTCTGAGCTGAAAATTTAAGTGAACCAGTGAGCTATGGTACCTGCACCATGTGATTGAGTTTTTGCCCTTTATCTTTGTCTGCAGTGTCTTGTCATTAACCTGATTTGTTGCTCTGAGTTTTCTTGCTCCTATTGTGTGTTGTTCACAGTGTATGTCTATTACCCTGTTTATAATACCCTGATTGTATCACACATCTAAAATCACCTCGAAAAATGTTACCATGGGTTACAGTTCTTTGGCTTATTGTTTACTTCCTTATTAAATATCAGCATGCATTTAATCTATGAGTGTCAGAATCATGTGTAATGCTTGAAAACATACTGAAAAGAGGACATAGCACATATATACAGCACTGTGCCTTATGAAGTTTAAAGATACTACAGCATAACAGAAGAAATGATGAGTGTCATTTACAGGGTCTTGCAGACCTAAATCTCTTCAACCAACAGTCAAACAAGACCTAACATATCTCTCTCTCTTTCTCTCTTAAGATCTAATATACTCTACTGGTTACCCAGGCAGTGGAGGGGAGGGGAGAGGAGGGGAGGGGTCTGGGGGAGATGTAAAGCTCTGTGGTGGGTGATAATGGCTCAGGGGTAAGAACTTTACACACATAAGTACAGTGTGGGGAAATGGAGAGTTTTCCAATCCATTTATAGACAGGGACCATAGAGATTGACCTAACGTCACTAGAATGACCTTAGGCCAACCACAGGATGATCCTAGGATTAACTGTCTAGGATCAACAGCTGTCCTAAGATCAGCTATTGAGACAATGAGAAATTCTCGACTGTGTGATTCAGTGGATAAGTAAAGACCCAGGATCTGTGCAGTTAGATTAATCATTAGAAAAACACCCATAACCTGATACAATATCAACAGTTCAGAATGAGTGGGCCGATATAGTCACCCAGTCTATCACAGACTGTGCCCTAGCACTCTTCCTCTCCTCTCTATCTCTCTCCCATTCCCTATTTCTCATTTTATTTCTCTCTCTATTCCTGTCACTTTCTCTCTCCCTCTAGCATTGTCTCTTTCTCATCCCTCTCTCCCTCCCTCTTTCTTTCTTCTCTATATTTATGTCTTTATCTCTCATTTTCCCCTCTCTCTCAATCTCTCTTCCACTTTGTCTCTCTTTCTATCCCTGTTCTTTCCCCCTCCCTCTGTCTATGTTTATCTTTTCACATCTTTTCCTCTTTCCTTTACCCTCTCTCTCTTTCTTTCTCTCTCTGTCGGCCTTTTTTCTTTCCACCCTCTTACTTCCTCTCTCCCCCCTCTCTCTATCTATCTGTGTCTCTCTCTTTTTTCTTTCCCCTCTCCCTCTCTCTCTGCCTCTCGCTCTTTCGTTCTTACATCCATTCCCATTGATTCTGGAGAGATTCATTACAGATCCTTGTTACCATATATCTCATTGATCTAGCCATCTCCTTTGATTAGGCATTTGAACATAACACACCAATGGTGGTGGCCTTGAATAAACGTTTAGGAGGGGGAGACACAGATGGTGGGGGAGGGGCATGTTCAGGTGTAGACTATTTCCCATTCTTACTTTGACTTCTTTTTCAGTGTCTCAGAGACTTTCTGTTTTACTCTTTTCCCATAATTTTTGTTGCTGTCCCGGATGTTCCAAAATTTCCTTTAGAAGCCTGTCCTGTAAGAAAGAGGCAGTGATAAGTTTTCTCTGAGCTCAGTGTTTGATAACCCAATTATAATCCAGTCCAGATCATCAGTCTAAACCTGTTGCTTCCCCCACCCTCTCTCTTCACCTCCCACTCGGTCAAGCTACACATGCTACATTTGTGGGTCCAGGAGATACTAGAGATCCAGATGTATGAACAACATTCTGGATACAGAATGAGAATGAGAGAGTTAGAACCACATCGCTGAGACACACTAAAGCAGAGACACACTGAAGCAGTGAGACAACAGTGAGACAAACTGATACACTGAGACACACCGAAATAGTGAGACAACAGTGAGACACACAAACACAGAGACACACTGAAACAGTGAGACAGCAGTGAGACACACTTAAACAAAGACACACTGAAACAGTGAGACACACTTAAACACAGACACACTTACACAATGAGACAACAGTGAGACACATCAAATCAGTGAGACAACAGTGGAACACGTTGAAAACTATGAGATATGCTAAAGAAGTGGGGTACACTGAAACAGTGAGACACACCAAAACAGTTACACACCCTGAAACAGTGAGACACATAAAAATAATTAGACACATTGAAAATTATGAGATGCACTAAAGTAGTGAAACACACTGAGACAGAAAACTTTATTAAAAAATGTCCAGCCAGTGCAATGGGAAAAGGTTCTAGTGTACTAGTATTGGAATATATATTTGTCTGTATCTGTATTTTGCATTCAAAGTTTGGTCATAATTAAAATGTCATTTGTCATTAAAATTGTAGAACCTATTAACTGTAGAAGCACTTCATAACCTCTAACTCTGGAACACTCTGGAACACTGGGGAACACTAGGGACAGTTGGTGAACACTGCGGAGCTCTGTGGAACACTGGGGAGCACTAGGGACTGTTGGGGAACACTGCGGAGCTCTGTGGGACACTGGGGAACACTAGGGACTGTTGGGGAACACTGCGGAGCTCTGTGGGACACTGGGGAACACAAGGGACTGTTGGGGAACACTGCGGAGCTCTGTGGGACACTGGGGAACACTAGGGACTGTTGGGGAACACTGTGGAGCTCTGTGGAACAGAGTCAAGGATCCAGTGATCATTCCTTTCCAGCCACAGAAACACATACCACACACAAATCCCAGCCTATGTATACTATTCAGGCAGTGTATGTATATGTGTATTATTTATATGTGTGAATAACATTATAACTTTGTACCACAAAGTCACTGTAAACATTAACAAGTTATAGTGAACTAATTCATAACCAGGGTTTAAACAATAAAATACATTACTCAGAGGGATTTATAATAATAGTTTTATTTCTATTAGTTAGGGTTAATTTCAATTGTGATACAGTTTTAATTTTGTTAGTGATGTGTTTTAAATTTTATTAGTGATAGGTTTAAAGAATTTACTGTTTACACAGAAAATCTAAAAACAGAAAATGCATAGACATCCTCAAACAAGCCATGAAGGAACCTTTACAGCCACACACACACACACACACACACACACCACACACACACACACACACACACCACACACACACACACACACACACATACACCACACACCACACACACACACACACACATACACACATACACACACACACACCACACACACACACACACACACACACACACACACTCATTTGTGGGCAGCAAGTGCTCATTGGTTTGGGGGGCGCCACAGTGGTGAGGTGGAGTCATTGAGGGGATCGTGGTGTTCTCAGCTTTGCTCTATGGGTGGCCCACACTGTCTGCATGTGGGCACCAGACATGGTTTCTGGGCACACATAGCCACCCACACACACTTCCACAATGATGGACACACACATACCAAAATGCTCACAGACACACACCTTATAATTTAACTAAAGCTTAGAAATACACCCTTTCTGCTTTAATGTGGTTATTTTTTCCTGCTGGGTAGAGGGGTTACTATGGAGATACTGGACAGATTCTAAAGGTTTTCTATTGGTCATTTTCAGCTTTACCCCCCTTCTTGACCAATGGAAAAAACATGACTGCCTCGTGCCTTGTAGGATAGGCCTATTTTACTGTTCCAGAAAAACAAACCTTCTCGGTTGAAAATTAGACTTCTGTAACTTGTCAAAAGTCAAATATGTCTTGTTGCCTTGCAGTTATGAAGGAGGAAAATAAGCAACTTTTTTAACTTGTGGATTATTTCTGCTTTGGAAAACATTCTCAGGTACACTAGAGAAATTCTTCTCAGGCATTTGGGGCTCGAGTTTAAGTGAGATGGTTTCAATGAAAAGGATCATTGACTGGGCGTCAGGACACTGCAGCTGTGTGAAACGGGCCCCTCTGGGCTCCTGGGCCACCTCCCAAATCAAGCATTCAAATATATCGATATTACCCACATCCCTTATGCTAATATTAAATATTTGCATTAATTAAATATGTATATATTTATTTTAAAAGCAAGATCACCTGAGTGATACAAAAAATTACATGATACCGATAGTTCTCTAAAGTTATTTTTAAAATATGTTTTAAAAACCTAGGCAGTTTCCTGTTTTTATGTAATGTATGCAAATTCAGATTTACTTCAAAGTAGATTTCAAAGTAGTTTTTTTTTTTTTAACAAATTCAGTTGTTCATGTATTCATCTATCCATTCATCCATATGGGATAGAGATCACTCAATACTTACATCTTTACATTATACTGAGATCTTTATCAGAAGGCTTCAATGTCTGGACTTTGCACAAGAGAGTCCAGAAACTGACTGACACTACAGTGCACAGAACATCTCTGCTTGAACACTTTGCTCTCTTGATGTGCAATATTCAGACAATGCCAGCTTTATAGGAAATTGCTCTTTAGTGAAAGAATGTTCACTGAAAATGTTTCCCAGTGTGTCCTAATGTTTGGGAGTAGAACGACACACATGCAGAAACTCAGATCTCTGTGGTTCACTCTGGGACACAATGTCATGGAGCACATTGACACTCTGACACTCTGATTCTGACATTAAATGAACATACTTTGGTATATACTTACTTTTAATGACACAGCAAAACTCAGACCCTTATTACTGAAATTCATCAGATACTACACGATGATAAAATGAACTAAGAGTAGAAGCTACAATTCTTTTTACAGGAAACATGATATAGTAATTATCTCCATAATGCTTGGCAATTAAAATACACCCCATCTCCAAAATACCTCAAAAACAAAATCAGAAAAGTACTAAAACATTGTTCTCTGATTATTTTTTGATTACATTAACTATCAAGTGAGTGGGATGTGTGAGAAACCTAACACATGCATGCACACACACACACACACACACACACACACACACACACATGCAAACACACACACACACACACACACAAACACACACACACACACACACACACACACACACACACACACACACACACACAC
>JAOYMR010000008.1:19696799-19707106 GCA_025802075.1 Tenebrosternarchus preto | reverse complement strand
CTCTCTCTCTCTCTCTCTCTCTCTCTCTCTCTATCTATCTATCTATCTATCTATCTATCTATCTATCTATCTATCTAAAGTTGATTCCAGGTGAGTAACTGCAGTAAGATAAAAGAGGTATTTAAAGTCATAGAGAAGGTTTCTTTCTACATTTTCTATCAATCTACCTATCTCTCCACGGGAAGAGAAAAAATTTAAAATATGCACATTTCATGCACTGCTGTACTGGTATATTTAATAATATTTTTCTAGAATATAAACTAAGCCACCCAGCAAATAGCTGTGACACAATGAAAATAAAGACTTTTTGCAGATTGCTTTCAGAAATACTCCTTCCATTTCTTGCCTTTTATAATGAAAAACGCACCCTAAAACCATAACTCAAAGGTTTTTAAACTTCGTTTAAGAATGTTCTAAGATCGAAACAGCAGCACCTAAATGTGTTTTAGTCACAACCACAAGAGGGCGGTATTGAGTTTGTTATCCGGGAAAGTGGCTCTTATCTGCGCTGGAATAGAAACCCCTATATTATGGGGTTTCAAAAGCCGTAGAAACAGCGAATGGTGAATACCATAGATCTGTGTTGTAATTTTAAGACATTTTGTTTCGTTTGTATTTCTCTTGTGAAAATTACAACCAAAAAGGAAAATTACATCCAAACTTACATTTTCTCGGCATATATATGTTACTTCCCTACAGGCAGAACAGAGGGCTCAGAGATACCCAGTTTGTGGAACTCGATCTCTTCCAATAGTGTGAGGTTAAGGGTGGGCCTTCAGACTTAAGAAATCACCATATGGTCATCAATTGACCTATAAATGCAAGTCTCTCTGCTCTATACAAATTAAATGGTGTAAATACCATCTAAGAATCATTTGTTTGTGTTCTTGTTAATGGCTGAAAGTGTTGGTCAGTCTGGCGCTGTCTCATTCAAAGATATTTTGCCATATGAGACAGTCATATAATGATCTTAGTCAAATATTAAAGGGACATTCATACATTTTACAGCATTATGTGAACCGTGGAATATACATTCAGTTAAAGTTGTCTGTGCCTTTATACTACATGATGAATTAAAAGATTCTGAGAGAGACAGGCTGAGAGAGACAGTGGTTGGGAGAGACAGTGAGAAACGGACATTGAGAGACAGGCACAGATGGACGAGAGAGAGGCAGGGAGAGGTAGAGAGGGACAGAGAGAAAGAGACAGAAGCAGGGAGAAGCAGAGAAAACACAAGTTGTGGCTTTACTGGTGATGGGCACATGTTCAAGTCTGACTGTGGAAAGATGCAGTCTTTCTCTTTCCACTCCAAGAGACTCTGCATGCTGCTGTTTACTGGTTTAGGCATCCAGAGATCCTTATCTAATGTAGCCCTAACCCTAACCCTAACCCTAACCAACTCTAAACCAAGAGACTCTCCATGGTGCTGTTTACTGGTTAAGACATCCAGAGGTCCTCATCCACAAGCCTTTGTTTCCTCACAACACAGTCTAACTGTGACAAACACTAAAAATAGGACACCCCTCACACCCTCATCCTCACCCCTCCATCCTCACAACCTCATCCTCACACCCTCATCCTCACCCCCCCATCCACACCCCCTCATCCTCACCCCTCCATCCTCACACCCTCATCCTCACCCCTCCATCCTCACACCCTCATTCTCACCCCCCCATCCACACCCCCTCATCCTCACCCCTCCATCCTCACACCCTCATCCTCACCCCTCCATCCACACACCCTCATCCTCACCCCTCCATCCACACCCCCTCATCCTCACCCCTCCATCCTCACACCCTCATCCTCACCCCTCCATCCCCACACCTTCATAAAAGCTGTTCAGAGATGAGTCAGAGGTGATAGAGTAGTTTATGAAGGTGGACAGCACAAGGGATTAAATCTGCAGTAGCGTATGTGGTGCTTTTGTTATTCCCTGGAGAGGAACACTGCGGCTCAGCTCCTGTCAGCGCAGGTCCAGCCTATAACAAAAGAGACCTTCCTCGCCAGACCAACAAAGAGAAAAGGAAACGCTACTGCACAACTCTTGCCAATGTTTTCATTACATAAGTAATCCTGCCTGGACCTGGACTGGCTGGAGGTCTTCTGTTTTTGTGCAGCATGTCTTCCCAGAGTTAGACCTATTGTTCAGTGAAATCTCTGTGGGCGTTGAGGAGAGAGGCAGAAAATAGCAGTGTCCTTTCTGGCCATGTAAAACTGACCAGACTCTAACTAAAACCAGAAGCGCGAACAAAGCCTACTTCCTACTTCTGGTCACATGACCAAGATCAACATGAAGTTGTGCTGTGAGAGTCAGTAGTGTCCATAATAGCTTGGATTTGTTTTTCTTGACATGTGATATATGTTTGCAGACACCATGACTTTTGTCTCCCAGCGGTTTTCGTATATGACACTGGATTTTAGGTTATCATTGACTGTATCTATTGGATTATTAGGCTCTTCAAACATCCGATGTTTGAGTAGTTTGAGTATGGATCAGTATTGGGATTTTGTTGTCTTGAAGAGTGACAATTGACCAGTAATGAATAGCTTGATAATGCCTGAATAAACTAGTAAATGTTTTGAATCTTCTGAAATGTATATTCTAATATACTGTAACTGTAAAACATGTCATGGGGTTGAAGCCATGGCAGAAGACATGAGGAAAGGAACACAAGAGGAGAGGAAAAATCTAAAGAGAACGACAGAAGAGAAAAGCCAGGAAGGAGAAAGGGATGAAGGAAAAGAAGAATCTTTAGGAGAAAACTCAGAACGTTCCTCATCTGTGAACACTGAACCCAGAAACCTGACGCATTACATAAAATTCCCTCTTTCTTTCTCCTCTCTCTCCGTCTCCATCTCCTCTCTCTCCCTCTCTCTCCTCTCACTTTCTCTCTCTCACTCTCTCCATCTTGCTCTCTTTCTCCATAGGTCTGTCCGGGAGTAACAAAAGGGGATGTGGTTGATGCAGCTCTATAATTTGTGTATTTGGAGACAATGAAGGACAGAGAGAATAAGGAAGAACACCCTCCATTTCTCTTTCTGCATTCCTTTCCTTCCTTTATTCTTTATTTTGTATCTTTTCTGACTAAGAGAACTCCTGCCTCGACTACTCATTTACAGCAAGGTCATCATGGCTTGGCAAGAAGCATTTATACCAACATTACTATTGATGTTTTTATTCATGGGCACAGATGCCTCATTAGCTGATCTAAGGATGTCCTTTAGTCAGTGAAACATCACTGACCACCTCAGAGATACAATGAAAAAAAAAATAAAGGTAACTATGATAACAAGATTACTGGTACATTTGAAAAATATGGTGATTACTAGCAGGATCATGTTTCATATCATAACAAGCATCATTTCCTTCTCCTTGTCTCTTTTTTAAAAGGTGCTAATGGAGTGAAGGGCTTCCATGATTGTTACTCTACTGTAGCCTCAGGATCAAAAAAGTTTTATTTAAAGGTTTAAATGTGTGCAGTGCGTTCTGCTCTCACCTGGGTACGTTTGGGGTCTTTTACTGTGTTTTGTGATGCACAGCCAGTGAGATTTTTCTGGTGTGATTCAGGCCTTTCTTTACATTTACACAGGGGCCTCTGGGTGTTAATAGCTCTGTGTATAATATTCTGCTATTTGTTTCTTGTGGATGTTTATTTTTATGATATGGCATCGTTTCATATGACATTATATATGTGTTGACATGTTCTGTAAAAGACATCTTCAAGTTAAGTTAGTTTTGGCTTTATTTGAAGTTTTAAGAAGTAATTCAGTAATAGCAGAAAGTAATCAGAGTATGTTACTTTTGAATTACAGATCATTTTTAAATGTATATCTTTATCTTATCCCCCCCCCCCCCCAATTCAGTTGTTATGACAATTCCCTAGGTCTCCTCTTCACGTTGGGAAAGAGCTCCTGCCCGGGGAGGGTGTGTGTGAGCACCAGGGAGGGTGTGCGTGAGCAACAGGGAAGGTGTGTGTGAACACCAGGGAGGGTGTGTGTGAGCACCAGGGAGGGTGTGTGTGAGCACCAGGGAAGGTGTGTGTGAGCACCAGGGAGGGTGTCTGTGTGCACCAGGGAGGGTGTGTGTGAGCACCAGGGAGGATGTGTGTGTGCACCGGGGAAGGTGTGTGTGAGATGTCATCCGGCAGTGACATCACTGGGGCTCAAAGCAGCGAATTCCCAACGATAAGGCTACGGTGTTCCTGTTACTCCACACAGGGAACAGCTGCGTCTTTATCAGGTAATGAGTCATCTGTAAGAAAATATGTTTTAAAGTAACTCCCAAACCCTGTGTGTAACTGAGACAGGGACTGTGTGATCTGGTACCTGATACATCTTGGTTGTAAAACACAACAGTGCTGCCTTCTCCAGCCAGCTGTGTAGGTGGCTGTGTTTCTGTCAGCCAAAAGCTATTACGATTGCTTATGCAATTATGAACCAAAGTCTGATGCAGTAGAACCAAGAACAGTAGGTGTTTGCACACACACACACATACACCTTGTAATGCTTATTGTGTACCTTTGAAAGACTGAAAATGAGAGTGTTAGGGTTCCTGAAGCATGACAACACACAACCAGTCAAAACAATCGATCAATTAAACCAATCAATTAAACCAATCAATTAAACCAATCAAGCCACGCTTGTAGTTTTGATTTCTCTAATTATTTAATTTATAGTTAGTGTTGGTTCTGATTACTGCCCTGGTGTTGGCTTTTCCTCTGACTGTCATCACATGACACCCATGACAACCATACACCTATAGCAATCACATATCCATGACAGTATTTCAGTATTTGGCAGCAGGAAGAGAATATGTGTTGTGTTTTCTCCAAAGGTGTTTCAGTTCACACCAGTAGATTTGAGACTGGAAGCTAAAAAAGCTTCAAATCCAGATTTATGGATTTAGTTATGATAGGGACAGTTAGACATCATCAAAAGATTTTTACAGTTCTGCTAAATAATTGCTAAATGATTTTTATGCCTCCATGTTTAAAGATGTCTTCCAGCTGACGCACCGAAAATCATCAACAAGTTAAAAGATTTCTCCTAGTTGATGCACTGAACACCAGCTACAGGGAAACAGATGCACTGAACACCAGCTACAAGAAAACAGATGCATACAGAATACAGAGAGTTTCTGCCATGGCTTCGAACCCATGGCAAGTTGAAAAGAAGAAAGAAGAAACTATGGGAACAATTTTCTACTGCCAGTCTGAATCCAAACCCTTTACACTGCCTCGTTCAGTCTGGATCTAAGCCCTTTACGCTGCCTCATTCAGTCTGGATCTAAGCCCTTTACACTGCCTCATTCAGTCTGAATCCAAACCCTTTACACTGCCTCGTTCAGTCTGGATCTAAGCCCTTTACATTGCCTCATTCAGTCTGGATCCAAGCCCTTTATGCTGCCTCATTCAGTCTGCTGTTCCTCCCATCACACCTTAAGTTTAGATCTTCGCTAGGCTGACACTGTAAACCCCCTTGTACATTTGGTCAGGCATTAGCATTACTAATAAATGTCTCGAATGTCTGTTTGATAGCGTGGGCTCTTGCTGAAGGGCTGGGCCTCGTGCGCTGCCTCCTGGCCTAGCGCTGACCCTCTCTCTGGCCACCGTGGTAGGATAACAGTGCACTCCATTGTGTCCCGCAGCGAGTCTCCTGTCTGCCAGCTCGGCCCGACCGCAGGACCATCAGGACATAGCTGCGTGCTATTAAGGACAAAGCCAGGGGTCGTGACCTCCCAGCCATCCAGACGGACCTGCCGGCCGCTTCGCACACTCCCTGGTGCAGCTGGGAGCTTTTCCCTGGAAATTTAACCTCCGACCCCTGACCTTGAACTTGACCCAGATCTGTGCATGGGTGAACTATCTGAGCATGGGCCGGCCTCCTGCATGACCTCGGAGACGAGCCCCGCCCCCCCACGAGGCAGGGGGTGCTGGTAATGGCATTGATTGGTGGAGGGCAAGGCGTTGTTCGCCTTTCTTCTCTCATGCTATAGAGAAGATGGATGGAGCTGCCAGAGGGTGGAGGGTGCAGGGAGAGGTCCTCTGAAGTGAAGGCTGTAAGGTGGTGGATGATGGCTGTGTCTCTGAATGCAGACCATGTCTGACAGAACAGAGTGTCTGATAGAGCAAAAAACATCAGAGCTTCTGACAGAGCACACCACAGCAGAGCATGTGACAGAACAGGTCCAGCTCAGTGCAGCCACAGGCTCCAGAATGCACATGTCCTCCCAAACTTCTCTAATGTTGATGAAGCTACACATGTGCTTGCAGAAGCTGCAGTCTTGGAGCGCTACATACCTCAGACATGCTTAAGTTTGTGTGTCCGTCTGAGGTGTGTGTGAGGGCTGAGGTGTGTGTGAGGGCTGAGGGGAGACTGGGATATGCAGCATACACTCTTCAGAGATCAGCAAAACACCTGTAAAGGTCACAGTATTAGAGGTTAGAATGTAAAGCTGTAGAACAACTTTTGTAATAGATTATTTTGGGCAAGTCATTTAATTCAGATACAGTTCCTATTGAAAGAGGCTGAAGTATTATTTCTAATATGTGGTGAACAAATTCAATTAAGACTTTAATTCAAGAATTTATCTATGCTTTTCTTTATTACTGCTATTCTGTATCGTTATGCTTTTCATGGTTTTTCTTTTACACTGATCTATGATCTGGGAAATATGGTATTATGTCAACTTACACTATTTTGTCCATTTTTCCAGATTTTTCTGGAATCAGGAAAATCTTAGTGCCATAGCTGGTTCAGAATAGAATATAATTCAAATATATTTTGAACATATGTATGGAAAATAGACCTAGTCACATATTTTAGGGATATAGAGCTGTAGTCACTAATGGCAGAAGTCAGTGTTGATTATGAGCCCTAAAAGTACGACTGGGAGATATAAATCCCTCTTGCTGTTAGCGTCACCGTTTCAACGTGACTGAAGGATGGAGCATATTGTGAAATTAAGTGAAGAGTGAGAGGATGCTGCTCTCCAGAGAGCGTCGCCTTAATGGGGCACTGCAGGACATTAGCGCACACAGGCACTGACGACACATGTTAATATTTCAAAGCACACACTGGGACGAACACATTTATGACCTGTTTGCCAGTAGTAGAAGCCAAGAGAGACTCGAACCTGAGGACCCTTTTAAATAAATATCAGGCGTTGAAAACTGCACTCTTGTCCTGCAAATAAATTGTACAGTTTCAATGTTTGGCACACACTCTTCTCAGAGAGGTGGTGTTTAACGTGTACCTTTCTCAGAAGGTGGTGTTGGTCATGAGACCTTCTCAGAGATGCGGTTAGATCATCTGGAGACCCCTCCCACCGCGCAGCTCCTCAGTAGATACCATCACGACCTTCGTGTCAAGGCCTTCACCAGGATGTGGTCATTGCTGGGACGCACCGCTGATGAACACGCACTGGGTCAGTGTCTCTCGGCGTCCATGCAGACGCGGCCTGTGTGTCTGTGTTAATCGCTTCCAGAGGTTCATGCAGGATTTAAACATCTGAACTTAGTTTTCATGTCAGTGCCCTCCCTTAGAAAGAAAAAAAGACCATCACTTTTGATCCAATTAACACCATATGCCTCCAAGGGAAGATAAACTGAAAGAAAAAAGGGAGGATGTGTGTGTGTGTGTTTGTTTATGTGTGTGTGTGTGTGTGTGTGTGTGTGTGTGTGTGTGTGTGTGTGTATGTGGGTCTTCCTTGTGCACTGCTTTGATCATTCCAAGCCGTTCAGAGCCTTCAGAGAGGTGGTGCTGCGCTTGGTGGGTGTGAGTGTGTGTGTGTGTGTGCATTTGGGGGAGGGCATTTATTTGAGGCCCTGGTGCTGTGATGTTCAGGAGTTGAAGAGATGACTGTTTTGTTATTTCGCTACAGAAAAAATATGAGCTGGATGCTCAGTGCAGGAATCCACCGACACTGATCCTGGACACACCGATACCAGAGATCCTGGACACACCGATACCTCATCCTGGACAAACTGATCCAACAACACTGATCCTGGACATGCTGATCCTGGACATATTGATCCTGGACACGCTGATCCTGGACATGCTGATCCTGGATGTGCTGATCCTGGACATATTGATCCTGGACATGCTGATCCTGGACACGCTGATCCTGGACGTGCTGATCCTGGACACATTGATCCTGGACACACTGATCCTGGACCCGCTGATCCTGGACATGCTGATCCTGGACATGCTGATCCTGGACACGTTGATCCTGCTGTCAGTTTACTCAGAACTGACAATAGCAAGACCGCAGAGTGCAATCTTAAAATCCCCCACAGTTCCCCTCTCTTCACTCTCCCATACTGCCATACATACATTTAAATTGTGGATTTTTTTCTTCATGTAAATGTCTTAGTTTGATTTTCCTGGGGTCATGCTGGAGTCTTTTGACAAGCACACAGTTGGCAGGGCAGGGAATTGCATGGAGATGGGACACTGAGTCCCTCACAATGCCCTGGAATTGGAAAAAAAACTCCACGGCAATCAACAAATAACTAAAACCACAACCTATTTCAGAGAAAGCATGAACACACTGCTTTTTCCTCCAGTCTTGATTAAATTGGGGTTGCAGATTAAAAAGTCAGATGTTAAAGAGCAAATATTTTACATAAAATATATTATGATATGGATGTCTAGGTCAGTATAACTCACACACAGTGATTCTACAGATGTGGATAGTGCTGTTATAATCCTATAATCTGCTGTTATAATAATTATAATGTGTATACATTTACGGCATTTAGCTGACACTTTTATCCAAAGCAATTTACAATTGTAACTAAATACATCTTGAGCAGTTGAGGGTTAAGGGCCTTGCTCAGGAGCCCAACAGTGGCAACTTGGCAGAGGTGGGGCTTGAACCAGCAACCTTCAGATTACTAGGCAAGTGCCTTAACCAGTGAGCTACCACCATCCCCACTATGACAGAAGCTATGATGGTATATATCTGTATATATATATCTATATGGTATATGTAAGTATATAATCACTGAACCATTCATATAATCTATAACAATTCGTACAATGTTTATAAACATTTATACAGGGTCAGTTACATTTGTAGAACATAAGTGACATGGCCACATACAAATATCTTGGTCTGTCAGTTTGTCTCTTCTCCGGGTCTGTCTGTGGTCCATGCAGGCCTGTCTGAGTCTTGTGGGAAAAATGGTGAGCAAAACATGTGTCTGGACAGTCAATATGACCAGACAAAGCAGGATGTAATCCCAAAAAGGACATAATCCCGAGGAGAGCATTATCTGAAGTAAGACATAATTCCAAGCACGACGTAATCCCCAGCAAGAGGGATTCTTGAGCAGGGTCTACTCTCAAGCAGGACATAACCCTGAGCCAGTGTAATCCTGAACAGGATGTAATCCTGAGCAGGGTGTAATCCTGAGCAGGATGTAATCCTGAGCTAGGTGTAATCCTGAGCAGGTATCTGCTGTGCTCTTCAGTGTGCTGCTTAAAGTTTGCAGACTTTAGTTGTAAGTGCTTTTAGAGAAGTGTTATGCTGAACACAGGGCCCTGCTCCATGTAGCTAAAGTTTGAACAGGAGCGCAAGAACAATGATTGCAACCCTTCCTCCTCTGTAGGCTCAGTGCCTGTTACAGCTAATGCTAACAGTTAAGCTAAAGTGTGTAGCCATGATGCTGAGTTTAGAGAGGGGTGAACTCTCCAGCCGTCCCATCAACAACCATCATCTCCATTGATTTACTAATGCCAGTTCAGCCTGCTCCGCTAATAGTGTTTAGATCCAGGAAGTGACTTAATGTAGCTGACAGCGATACAGGAATGTAATATCCCTGGTGTGTAGAATTATAGCTGCTTTCTCTCTGTGCTGTCAGCAATGGCCAGAGTGAATCAATCACAGGCTTAAACACATCCACTCCCTGCAGCTCCAAGCAGATCTAGTGTATCATTTCATGAAGAAGAATTAATTTTTCACATTACAAACTTTAATGTTGAATCTTATGTAGCATTTTTTTTTTTGCAATTTTTTTTGTTTTGACTTTTCATAAATATAATTTTCTATCATTTTTTGATAGAAGTGCACACACACCCTCACACACTAGTGTCACGTTGAGTCCCGGGGAGCTGAAACAGAAGAAGTCGGACTCCAACGTGCGTTGGTATGAAAACCGTTTATTTTCGGTTTTATTCAAAGTCATAAACATGAAACAAACGCTTACCACAGGCGATCACGAACGACACGAACCATTCACTAACCAAACATAGACCGACAAGGACCTGGTGACATGCACACGCTTATATACACGCACCCTGAC